>WMED01004276.1:8068-20963 GCA_019650415.1 Pipa parva
CCCCCCCCCCCCCCCCCCCCCCCCCCCCCAACACTCCTTACAATAAACTTTCCTGCCCTACACTGTGCTGTTCCCAACCAACTAATTACCCATTCTGTGCTTCCCAGCGACATCCCCTGTTCCCTATTCCGCGCTTCCCCGTGACACCCTCCGTTCCCTATTCCGCGCTTCCCCATGACACCCCCCCATTCCGTATTCCGCGCTTCCCCATGACACCCCCCCCATTCCGTATTCCGCTGTTGAACTTCCTGTGAGAGAGGAACGTTGTAGTGCTAAGGCTAAGCACTAGATCAGACGGAGCCGGGTCAGGGAGGAGGGGGTTGAGCACGGCTGCCTAACCCATGGCCTGGCCCTGTCAGCCAACATTGGCAGAAGGGCCGGTCCAAAGATGTCCACGGGTAGTAGTTTGCCCACCCGTAGACTGGGGGTGTCATTTTAATGGGGGGGTGCTAAAATATTCATCTGCTGTGTTCCATTATTCCAGTACTGCTTCCTGCTTGCCTCAGAACCACTCCTCTTATCTTCTACCTTCAGTCTGCGATCCTCTTCACTTCCTGTTCCTGTTAAATTTTGGCAAATTGAGCACCCACAATAGCAGATTTCTGATGTAATTCTGCCACTGCACTTGCTCAGCTCAGCTCTTGCAACAGAAACAGGAGATGAAGAGCATTGTAGGCTGAAGGGAGAAGAAATGAAGTCTAGCAAGCCTCCTTAAAACAAAGGAGCTGGAAGTCACTGTTGGTGCTTTATTGGCCCCACCCCCTGCTTAGCTCTGGCATAGCTCTTTACTATGCATGTATGTAATTATCTGATAGGGAAACAGAGGACGGTGAAGATCTGCAATTGGTGGGGAATAATACTTATGTGCTAGCTTGACTTCCAGATCTTTTTTTTCCAATTAATTTACTGGTACACAGTAAGCTACAATTAATGTCTGTTTTCTGAAGAACTGTCAGTATAGCTGGTATTTAGGCAGCCAGGTAGCTTTGGCTCTTTGCTGTATCTTTAAAAAAAATAGTTAAAAATTTCATAAGGGCTGTTCTTTTTCCATTCGTTATCACTGCATAAATAGGCTTTCAAAGGTATCATCAACCTTTACCTGCATCATTAACCAATATGTTACATCACCTCCAAACAGATTACTTTTTCTATTACCTATTTTAAAGAATCAGAAATGCCCAGAATTTGGGGTTGTGCTGATGCAGGTGCTGCAGGGCTGTCACTGGGGGCAGCAGTTGTGGCAGAGGGGCTGGGCCACCTGAGGTTTTTTGCTGGGTTGTAGCCATGACCACTGCTGTGGTTATGCCCCTGGTGATGACAACCATTTGGATTGGTTTGGCAGTAACTCTTGATTTTTACTTTCAAAATTTTTCTCGTTTAAGTTTATGATTTTTAGTGCTTTGTGTTATTCCTCTTTCTCTTTGGTGGCAGCCATTTTTTGTTTGTTGGAAAACAAACCCCTGCCTAGTATCATTCTATTGTGTAGAACCTTAGATAATACATATTCAAATAGTGCCCCATAAATCCCAATTAATGCTGGGTTCACACTAGCGTATTATGCTCAGTGCGTAATACGCTAGTGTGAATAATAAAAATTCAGCTCAGTGCAAGCTGATAGTACTCGCCTAGTTCCGGACACACTAGTGTATGATGCACATACGCTGGGGACGGAATGCTGTGTGTTGCATTTTGGCCGGCATATTATATGCTGCTCCCAAAATGCGACCACACAGGAAGTGCTGTGAATGCCAAGGGGAGCGTACACACTGTCACTGTTAAGTTCAAAAGAAAACTATGCTAGGCGTAGTTTTTTTCACACTAGCATATTATGTGCTGAGTATAATACGCTAGTGTGAACCTAGCCTCAGATAACAGGTGGTAGCAATCTGCAGAAAAGAGAGAGGACTCAAGTTAAAGGAACACTCCAGCCGAAAAAAAAAAAAGCATGTGTTTATCCTAATTTAAATCTTTTAATAAATATGATTTATTTTTGATTTTATTTTTTTTTCTTTTAAAGTGATATTTCTTACCTGTCCAGCACTTCCATGTTAAATAACCCCTCCTCGGACATCGCCAGCGACTCTACTGCGTCCAGTTCAGGCGATCCCTCTGAGGAGAGCGCGTAACTTTGCTGCCGCTCTCCCAGTGAAGCCTCATGTCGGCATTTCCTAGAAGTCACATGGGAGAGTGTACACGTCATCCAGGGAGGAAACATTAGGGGGAAGTGGGTTTGCAAGCTGCCCTGAGAGTTGCTAGATGGCTTTTTCCCATATAGAGCATTTTCTCTTACATGGAGGCTGCAGAATTGTTGTACCACACATGTTCTGCAGCATTGCTTGCTTTCTCTCCCCCCATGATTGTATCATAGCAATGTGTGTAAATATGCCAGAAGGAATGAATTACTGCCTTCTCCGACTTGCATTTGCAGGTTCCTGATGGTTATTTGGGGTCATGACCTTCTTGTTATTATTATACTGTTAAAGCTAGAGACCTGAGTATATCCAGTAGCAAAACCTTGCTAGACACATCTTTCAGTCTACTTATTCCATTCAGTAACACCTCCATTAATTAACCGCTTCTAGTAGATGAATAATTGTCTTGTATTACAATATATTACCTCCTCTTGCTTCTTCATAATCTACAGCAGGGCTGTGACTTTAAAGCAGTTGCATGATGGTATAACTAAAAAAAAAATACAAATAGGTATCCCAATTCCAAAAATCATTTAGCCCCGCCCAACCCAACTCCAGAAAGAAAAGTCAGGCTGACAGGGAGGATGACAGAGAGAAACACTGTATAAACGTACATTTTTAAAATACATATATATTTACAAAAATGTTTATTTCGTTAGTACAACCTAAATTAGTATTAGAGTTTTGAGGTGACAGGTGCACTTTAAGGAACCACACAGTGGTGGCTTCCTTTTTCTGTATCAGAAGTTTTTCTTTCAGGTTGTTGATGTGTAGGTTCTCCTAAATATAGATGTTGTGTAATGGGGTTGGCTTAGCAGCAATAACATGGATTTTCCTACTGGTGTGTGTATTTTATCAGCTAGGCACTGTCATTTTCTTTTATGCAGGACACATTTGAACATTTGCAGAACGATTGTGCATCTTATGAAGCAGTTAAACTTTGAAAGCTCTTTGTTTTAACCTTTTCCTATCCAATAAAATTTCCTGTTCCGCCCTTTGAAATCCTAATATTTTTGGCAAAAAAACTTGAAATTAGAAGTTTCATGCAATATCAGTGAATTTTATCAAAGAAATTAGTAGGAAATAAAATGTCTGTAATATTGATGTTCCCTGCCAGGGGACCAAGGATTGGAACGGAATTTTTGGAATGTCCCCCTCTAGGCGACACAGGATAGGAAAAGGTTAAAGAAAACCTCTTCAAGGAGGGGTTTTATAATACCCATTTTGTTTGTTTCATATACCTGCATCATCTGACAGACCTCAACATTTTTCTATGATTTTTTTTTGACATTTCTATAAAGTGCATCATGCAATAAGGAATCTTTTTGTTGCCAATGTATGAATATGTGTTTAAAAAACTTCAGAAAAAATGAACTACGCCGGACAACAAGATTTTCCTTCCTTCTTGAACTTTGAAATAAAGTGTAATTAATATATATATATATATATATATATATATATATATATATATATATATATATATATAAATTTTTATTTTCATTTATAATGGTTTATAGGTTATATATACCCCTCCCCCCTTTTCACTGTATTTACTGAGGCATGCTCTGTTTGCCACTAATCATGGCTTAAATCAAGCTGTATGTTGGAGACTATCCCAGAACTGGTATAGTTTGTGCTTGCCTACTAATACAAACTGTGATTCTAGCTACTACAGTAATTTGTGGTGACCAATTAAAAAGGCAGAGTGCTGAAAAGGTGACGTCACTCATCAGCGCCATTCCCCAAAGTGCCGGCGCTGATGAGTGACGTCATCATGCCTGGGTCGTGGAAGGAGAGCTCCCTAACAAGCAAGTGCTCCTTCAGTCTAAGCCAAGGATCTGGGTCCTGCGGTGAAGGCAGTGGTGGTAATGATGCTCGTGCCCACAGAGAGGGCTCTGCGTGCCCTAGGTTCACCATCCCTGCTTTATACAGTGGATGAAATAATTATTTGATCCCTTGCTGATTTTGTAAGTTCGCCCACTGACGAAACATGAACAGTTTATAATTTTAAGGGTGGGTTAATTTTTTTTTTACATTGAGAGATTGAATATCCAAAATAAAACCCAGAAAAACACATTGTTTAAATTATATACATTTATTTGCATTTTGCAGTGAGAAACAAGTATTTGATTCCCTACCAACCTTTAAGAGTTCTGGCTCCTAAAGAGCAGTTAGACAATCCTAATCAACTTGTTACCTGCATTATATAAAGCTGTTTTAAATAGTCAGCTTTATAAAAGACTCCTGTCCACAGATTCAATCAATTAGACTCTAACCTCTACAACATGGGAAAGACCACAGAACTTTCTAAGGGTGCAAAGGACAAGATCATAGACTTGCACAAAGCTGGAACCATAAGTAAGATGGGTGAGGAAGAGACAACTGCAATATTAAGAAAATAGAAGAAATACAAAATGACTGTCAATCGACATCGATCTGGGGCACCATGCAAAATCTCACCTCATGGAGTATCCTTGATCATGAGGAAGGTGAGAGATCAGCCTGAAACTACATGGGTGGAAATTGTTAGTGATCTCAAGCCAGCTGGGACCACAGTCACCAAGAAAACCATTGGTAACACATGATGCCGTAATGGTTTAAAATCCTGCAAGATCCCCCTGCTGAAGAAGGCACATGTGCAGGCCCATCTGTAGTTTGCCAATGAACACCTGGATGATTCTGTGAGTGATTGGGAGAAGGTTCTGTGGTCAGATGAGACAAAAATTTACCTCTCGCAGTGTTTGGAGGAAGAGAAATGCTGCATATGACCCAAAGAGCACCATCCCCACTGTCAAGCATGGAGGTGGAAACATTGTGTTTTGGGGCTGTTTCTCTGCTAAGGGCACAGGACTACTTCACCACATCAATGGGAGAATGGATGGAGCCATGTATCCTGAGTGACAACCTCCTTCCCTCCGCCAGGACATTCAAAATGGGTTGTGGCTGGGTATTCCAGCAAGACATTGACCCAAAACATTCAGCCAAGGCAACAAAGGAGTGACTCAAAAGAAGCCCATTAAGGTCACGGAATGACCTAGCCAGTTTTCAGACCTTAATCCCATAGAAAACTTATGGAGGGAGTTGAAGCTCTGAGTTGCCAAACGACAGCCTCAAAATCTTAATGATTTAGAGATGATCTGCAAAGAGGAGTGGACCAAAATTCCTCCTGACTCAAACCTCATCATCAACTACAAAAAAACATCTGACTGCTGTACTTGCCAACAAGGGTTTTGCCAAGTTCTAAGTCTTGTTTACCAGAGAGATTGAATACTTCTTATTTCTCACTGCAAAATGCAAATAAATGTATATAATTTATACAATGTGTTTTCCTGGATTTTATTTTGGATATTCTATCTCTCAATGTTAAAATTAACCTACCCTTAAAAATATAAACTGTTCATGTTTTTGCCACTGGACAAACTTACAAAATCAGCAAGGGATCAAATAATTATTTCCTACACTGTAGGATACAAGTAGATAGTACTGATGGTTACTCTAAGCAAGTTGTGTTATTAAAGTTGAGACATTTATAACCTTAAGTTTGCACTGTTAACACTTATTAAATGTCACTTAAACCTACATTTACCTCAGGGATTCTCAGACATGTGGTCCAGTGGCCACATGCGGCCCTTAAGGTTGTCATCTGGAGCCCGTGGGATACCAGAACTTCAGAAACATCCTCAGAATAGCAGAGAGCAAGCTGAGCGAAGAGCGCCTCTGCCAGACTTAATTATGTATGTATGAATGCTGTGCATGGGTAAGGAAGTGGTGTTCGGTGGTAGTGCAAGAAAATAAATGGATGTGTGGCAGAGCTTATCGAATTTGATAGGAAGGAGGCCTGTCAACTTAAACATTTTTTGTGTGTGTTCATTTATGTACATTTATAAATTCTAAATGTATAAAATTTAAGTGAATGAACAATATGGCTATTGTTAAAAAAGCATTCAATTTAGATGCATAATAAATTAACCTAGGTTTAAACCCACCTTTATTAGTAAATACATGAAAATTAAATATATTGTCTTGTGTTTAGAAACAATAGCCCAGTAAGAAATTAACCGGTTATCTTTCTTTTTTTTTTCTTTTTACCTTTTTTATATGATATTTCATTTTATGCCACTCATCACATTTACATTTTTGCCAGTTTAAGCTTTATGAGTTTCCAAGGTCACTGCAGCATATAGAGACTTCTTGTATGTGTGCCCTTATGATCCACAAAAAGTTAAATATTAAATGTTGGCCACACCTGTTCTCAGGTGTCAAGTAGGGTGGTGCATTTAATTTGCTGATATCATTTATTATATAATAAGTCTATGTAATAACATGTACAGATATTGAACAACATTTTAGAAACAGCAGTGACTTAAAATAGTTTAATAACAGGTAATATTTAGAAAACTACTCAAGTCCAGCAATATACACATGATTATATATCCCTGTAATATGGGACCCCCATTTTCAGTTTTGCCTAGGGCCCTTCCCTGTTTAAAATTGTATGTCCGAGCCTATAGAAAAATCATGAATTTAGTAAAATACCAGAGTGTTTTTTTTTGTTTGTTCTTTTGGGGGTTTTTTTAGATTGTTTTTTCCCTTGCAGTCGTTTATCACGAGCCAGGCACAAATATGTTTACCTAAAACCTTAGATTTTTGACTGCCATAGTAATAGCAGTGTTTTCTGGTAAAATAAACAAAACATAATCTACCAGCATGCCATGTTTGGTTTCTTCCTCTTTTTTTCTGTGCATTGCCTTCAAAATGATTGGAGTGATTATGTCTGCCATAGCACTAAGTGACCATTGCATCCAGCATAGTATTTTTACAACAGTTAGCCAGGCAATGACTTATACTTTCTGTCACAATGACTGTCACAAAAACAATACCTATGGTGACTTTCTTTAAAAAAAAAAAAAAAAAAAAGTGAGTGCGGTACTTTCCGGGATGTGAGCCAATATGGAAAACCCAGTGATCTTAAAATTAGTCAGACTCAGGGCTTTTTTTGTGATGGTACGCACCGGTACGGTGTACCGGAAAATCTCTGACAGTCTTTAATTAATTACACTTTAATGTTGGGGTTACAAAGAAATGCATTAGGAATAATGAGAAATTAATTAATGTGTACCGGAAAATATTTTTTTTTACAAAAAAAGTACTGGTCAGACTGGTAGGGTAATGCTGATGCCATACAGCAAATATATATTCACTCCTCCCACTGATTTTCAGGAAGCTTTCTGGTCAGGAAGAAGTTGATATTGCATCTATTCCAATAGGGTTTGCCATGGTTTGTATAATGGATGATCCAATTAGAAGGAACAGAGTGATGTTTTCCGATGTTGAAAGTTTTAGGTTGATGGGGTGCACTTGAGGACGCAGGGTATTACTCTACCACCTTCATTCTTAGGGTTATTGACTAAAGTCCAAATTGTCGCGGAATGGAGTGAATTCGCCAGCTAACAATGGTCACACACTACTGTCACAGTCACGACTTCATTATGAGAATATTGTCAGAGATTTGCTATGGGAATCTGCTCTTTGAGAATTCGACAGTCGAATTCTCACTTTAGTCAATAACCCCCTATATTGTGTGTTAAGTACTAAGCATTCAGTCTCCTGGGTATACTTCCTCTTTAAAAATGGCAGCTAGATCAACCCTACAAATACACATATCATACAATAATGCAATGAATAAACTCAAAAAATTCACCCAATGCCAAATGTGTAGCGCCTGTTAGTCAAATGTTAATGATTTATAAGTCAATTCAGGATCCTGCGCTCAAACCACTAAGGTGCCTGCTTCTGCTCCTCAATTATTTGTCACAATCACAACTCCATATACGATATGGTGGGTGGTAGCGCTGGAAAACAGTAAATGAACAGGGCAAATAGGGATGCCCCTAGTGTGATACAGTTTGATGTACCAAACTATGTGCTTATGAGGTGCCTTGTATCAATAACACTTTAGGGAAAGATGGTAGTGTTGCCGTGGATATGGCTTTTTCGTGGAGCTTGGGAGACAGTGTCGATTATCTCTACTCCGTGCAGTTACCTCTACGTCACAGGTGCTGGTGTCGTGCGGGGGTGTGCGTGAGCACCCCCTTAGTGGATTGCACTTACCAGAGAAAAGGATAAAATACGCATGTAATCAGTATCCTGGACGTCTCTACCTCAGTCATCTGGACCTCATGCATGTGTTGCAGAAAGAAATTCCAATGGTGCAATATTGTGGATGCATTAAAAAATTTATTGTACATAAAATATAAAAATACTCACATAGAGTTAAATGCAATAAAATCGTTTTTTTGATAACAAGTCTCTTGCTCTACGCGTTTCACCGAGTATTCTCGGTACTATTTAACTCTGTGAGTATTTTTTATATTTTCTGTACAATAAATTTTTTAAAAACATCCACAATACTGCACCATTGGAATTTCTTTCTGCAACACATGCATGAGGTTCAGATGACTGTGAGGGAGAGACGTCCAGGATACTGATTACATGCGTATTTAATCCTTTTCTCTGGTAAGTGCAATCCACTAAGGGGGTGCTCACGCACACCCCCGCACGACACCAGCACCTGTGACGTAGAGGTAACTGCACGGAGTAGAGATAATCGGCACTGTCTCCCAAGCTCCACGAAAAAGCCATATCCACGGCAACACTACCATCTTTCCCTAAAGTGTTATTGATACAAGGCCACCTCATAAGCTCATAGTTTGGTACATCAAACTGTATCACACTAGGGGCATCCTCTTTGCCCTGTTCATTTACTGTTTTCCAGAAATACACATATCATGTGGTATACTCCACATTTACAGCTAAGATCATGTACAAACATGCATTGGAGGTTATACCTTTCCTTTATCAGGTAACTGATATAACTAACTGTTTTCTACCTTCTGTGCTTGAGTGCACACAGTTCAACAGTTGGTCCAACGTTGCATGTCTGGTCCAGCTGCAATCTCTACTGAAACACTAATGGGAGAAAGCATAACATGTGAATTACTTTACTTCCCTGTAATTCCAGTCATTTTTTTTTTTTTATTTCATTGCTGTTTTTGGATGCTGGTAACTCACAGATCTGCTGCAACTCTTTTATTCACTGCTGTATTAGTCTCTTTTCGGCCTTAGCAACTGTCTAAAGTGGTATGTGATAGCAGTAATTGTTGGGATACATTCACACTGGAAAGTAAGGACGAGCTCTTCAAATACTTCTTAATTATCAGTGTTTGCTGTGAAGTCTCTATGAAACAATCAGCAGTTTTAACCAGCATTAGCTGAATCCGTCAAACTAATGCATTTTTTGCAGTCTGACTCCTCCTATAATGAAACCGTTTTTTTTTTATTTATTTTTTTTTATCAAATTTAAATTTGAGAGGGGATATCTATATAAGTTCTTTTTTTTTTTTCTATGTCAATATCGCCTATTTAATAATATGCTTTTTATTTACAAAGTGCCACTAAATAAAACAGCATTGTACAATTCAACAATGCAATTGACATCGGACTGGCTGGGACACTAGGGAAATTCTGAGAAGGCCCATCCAGCAGGCCAACCCAGTAGGACTGAGATTTACTCTCTCTCACTGTCTGTGTCATGTGACATTGTCACATGGGCCCTCCGAGTGAGCCCATAATTCTCAGTCTGATGTTGAAAAGAATCATAATACAGACATGAGAAAGTGCTTAACATAGCACAAATGAAGTAAATTACAAGCATATAATCATGTGGATACATCGCTCTAACTGCCAGATACTTATTAGAAAATATAGAGCTTACAATCTAAATATATGAAAATATTGCAGGATATTTATAATGCAATAACACCAGGCTGTAGTTATAAGCTAGTGTGTCCGGAACTAGGTAAAACCATAGGTTAACACTGGCAGTGTATTTTGTTTTTATGCACAGCGTATGATACGCCACGCATATAAACGCCAGTGTGAACCAAGCTTTAGCATTCCATTCTGTCAGTGACGCAATAGTGCATGGAATCTTCAAGATCAACAGATAAACTCACCTCAGCTGATTTCAAAGTCTTCCTTCTGGGCTTTGTGAATTATCTTAGGTGTTCAGCCTAGGACTCCCATCTTCTTGGTATCTTCATAAATTGGAAATAATTAAACACTGGGGTTTGAATTCCACATGTGAATTAGAAATTGCAACTAGTAATGTTTTTAGCAAGTTTGTAGATTTTGTTTGAGTATTTGCTACCAGTAAAGATAAAATTTGCACTAAAAGCAATAAAAATAATGTATTCAGTTTTAAAGATAACTACTTTACAAGCACTGTATTTGAATAACTCCCATGCCAAACCAAAAGGAATTTTTTTTATTTTGTGGCGGTTACTGGTCCTTGCTTGTATTGACCAATAGAATGGAGAAAGCAAATTTCTCTCTTTATTTAGACCTCATCAAGCTATTGTTACATTTTCTACTTTTAGAACATGATGTAGATATGTAACCACAGCTGCTTTGCCTAACGGCTGTAGTCGGTTTGTAGCCTGTACAGATCCGAGAGAAAAGTTTATTTTTATTCCTGAACTATAGAGTGACAGGAAAGGTTTATTGGCACTCTCAATGCCATGTGAAAAACCTCCTCATCTGCAGGTCTTGCAGATGACCTGGATTTTCACTCTATCCACTGACCATACTCTGGTTCCTTACTCCACACCCTGTCCTTGCCCTGGCTCCTTGCCACATCCCCTGCACTTTCCTCCAATTCAGGCCCCACCTTCACAATCCACCAATAGGGATCTCCATTTTTCTTGTTTGCAAGATGAAACTGGGCATGCATGCCTTCACAAGCAGCAGCAATCAATGCATTATGCAAGTGCTCCATCGCCACTATCAATCAGCAGCAGTCCTCTGGCCAGCGCTCTAAAATTAACCTTGCTAGCCAGTGTGGCACCCAGTAGATGACATTAGCATACTGACACCATTATCATCTGATTTAGTCCTTCCCCCATCACCACTTATAGTTTCCAACCTGCACCTGCTATCCTGGTGCTGTCCTATCCCTATCAGCACTATACTTGTCCTGCACGGCTACAAAGCTACCGCAGAGCCGTCTTATAGTGCCCTAGGTACCCAATTAGTTTTCCTAGTCCTAGAACTATATGAATTCTGCTAGGAAGTAGTGTTTTGTAGGCAAGAGTCTTTTGCATGCTAGATTTATGGCTGAAACTGTTTTGCTTGGACTTCACTTATGACAATACAGGAGTGCTGGGATTAACTGGGAACCAACTTCATGAATTCTAATCGAAACTGCTCGGTATTTTTTTTTCAGATTTCTGGGAACTGTATTTTAGGCTCTTAGTTGCATTTGCCATTTAAAGCAATGAGGTTCACTTTTAAAGCATTGTTTCATTATTTTGAAGTCAGTGTAAAAACACACTATGCATAATTTCCCTAATTGTGGCTTTCCTTTCAAAGCATTTTCTACACATTGCCTCCCAAGCATAGTTCATGCAGTAACACTCAGGTTAAGCTAATTGTATTCAGTTCAAAATTGCATTGTTAAATAATTAACGTTGACTTAGTTTACATGGCACTCAAGAAAGAAGGTCAGTTAGTTAATGTTCAAGTGAATCTGTTATGTGACAACACAGAAGCACTGAGTAAGAAAGATCTTTATGGGAACCATTGGGTCAGCAGTTTCCATCAGTATAATATTTACAAACTCTTGCACCTCTTGTAGCATGTTTACAAACTGCACACCACAAATATTTACATAAAATTATACATTAAAATAAAATTATTGTTAGAAATATAAAATAGAATGGCAAAGAAAAATGATTGACCACAGGCTTGTGCCAGTAATGTGATGCCAAATCCTCTACACCAGTGATACCCAACCTTTTTCGGCCTGGGGGCCATATAAATTTCCAACATGCATGTCGGGGGCCGCTTCACGTCAAAAATATAAAAAAGAAAAAAAATAGAGCTGATAAAAATGTAATAGTATTAGAAACGTGCTGCTGCTGCTGCGTTGTGTCTGTACAATCTAACACATACCAGTGAGGGTTTTTTAACTTTCCTCAATCTGCCTCTCTTTGTGCCCGCCTGCCACCAGAGCTCCTGTGGATATGACGCAGAGCTGAGATACAACATGCTTCTGCCTCCCTCCCGTAAGTCATCTGTCACCGGAGCTCCTGGGATATGTGACTTTAGGTAAAGTCACATATCCCAGGAGCTCCAGCAGGAGACCTCCGGTTGCCGGATGACAGTAGTGTTATACCCCAACTCACCAATGCGGGCCTGCAGGGCTGGGCCAAGGTTTTTTGCGCCCTAGGTGGAGTAATGAAATCGCGCCCCCCCCCCCCAGTCCTTGTTGATTGACACACCTGCATAATCCCACTCTTAGATTCTCAGCCTGTTGCACAGCTTAGGGGATTAGAATCAGATCATTGTCATCTTTGCATAGAAGTACTAAAAGAGTGCAGGCGTCTTACTCCTCAGCGCTCCTAGCAGGATGTCATCCTCAAGCACTCCCCCTCGGCCCTGCATAATCCCCATAGGCATGCTCAGGCCATTTCATAAGGGTTTGCCCCCAAAGAAAAATTTCTTAAAGGTAAAGTTTTCCCTGTCCCCTCTCTGCTTCTTTCCTTCCCATGCGACACCCCTCCCTGCTGTTTTCCTTCCCCCCTTTCCCCTGGGCTACTTGCCCCACAATACCCCCATACCATGCTACACCCACAACACCCCTC
>WMED01004277.1:0-13478 GCA_019650415.1 Pipa parva
GTTAATTGTTCTGCACCTCTAAGCCATGATTTTGAGCACCATGAATACACCTGGAAAATGGTTTAGAAGTTCTGAAGCAGCTGATTTTTATTCTTTTATTGCATCCAGAGTAAACCTGGTATAAAATATGTAGTTGTGATGGGGGAGTTTTTCAACTTGGGTTTGCAAAAGTTGTTTTAAAGTGCACCTGTCACCTCAAAACACTTAATACTAATTTAGGTTGTACCTGTAAATATATATGTATTTTTTAAAAAATGTACCTTTAAACAGCATTTCTATCTGTCATCTTCCCTGTCAGCCTGACTTTTCTTTCTTGGGTTGAGCGATGATGATTGACATTATAGCTCCTCCAATCAAATCCCTGCTAGATCGTGATTTAAAGGATCTGATTGGAGGAGCTATAATGTCAATTATTATTTAGAACCGCCCACCCGACACTCAGGAAAGAAAAGTCAGGCTGACAGGGAAGATGACAGAGAGAAATGTTGTTTAAAGGTGCATTTTTAAAAATACATCTATTTACAAAACATTTATTTCATTCGAACAACCTAAATTAGAATTAGTGTTTTGAGGTGACGGCCGGGCAAATTTTGGTTTTTGATATTTTTTTTCTAGTTGTGTACAAGTAAGCAAGGGTGTCCAGTGAAACACGAAACTAGTTTTATTCTGTAAAGTCCAATAATAAAGGTAGATTTCATAAATCACACCCATCTAAAAACATAGGATCAAATGAAACTTTGCAATGAAACATTTTTCACAGAAAATTATATCAAATAATCAGTTTGCTTTTAGGATGTCGAGAAATGGTATAAAATGAGCCACTTTCTGTTTTTAAATTGACTTGCTCAATTATTAAAAAGATTTTAAACATCTAGGAACCACAGTAATGATTTGTATAAAACAGGGATGGCAAACCGAGGGCACGCAGAACCCTATTTGTTGGCACGCGAACCGTCACCATACCCTATCATCCGCTGACCCGATCTGACAGTTTTCAGGCTGGGTCCGTGGCCTGCACTGAAGGAGCGCTCGCATGGGAGTTCTCCTCCCCTGAAGTGTGCGCGCTCCTCCCCCAACGCCGGCATGATGACGTCACTCATCAGCGCCGGCACGTCGGGGGACGTGCTAGTGAGTAACGTCACTCCTTGCCAAACAGGTTCGCTGCCCCTGGTATAAATCATCCTTAGAGAGGTGGTTGAAGTATATAGTATTAGTTAGGTAGAATAAAATGAGAGCACTGAAGACTAATGGGGTTATTCACTAAAGTCCGAATTGTTGTGTATAGGTGCGAATTCGCCAGATAAAAACAGTCGCATCTTTATAATGAGAATATTGGGGAAATTGTTGCGGCTTTGCTATGGGAATCCACTGTTTGCGAATTTGACAGTCAAATTCAGACCATAGTGAATAACCCCCTAAAATTCTAAAGAAATTGGGAAGGATACATTGTTTACAATAAAAACTATGGAGGAGATGATCAGAATGTTGGTGGAGTCTGAGGGCATTGTGTTTAGAAAATAGAGAAAGATTATTTGTGAGTATGTGTAGGATAGTAATCTAAGGGGAAAACACAGTATGCAAGGGTATATGTAACAGGGGATGTTTAGGGTAGCTATGTGCAGGCTAGAATGACTGAGGTACACTCCCATGTTACACTGCATGTTCATGGGAGCTGACAGCACTGACTTGTGATTTAAAGATTAGTGATGGCAGAAATTAAAAAGCTGATTCTTACATAGTACTGGTAAAATATTATCAGTGGAATTCCTCATTTTAACTATATTGAGTTTGTCTTCCTTTCTTGTGGTTTTAGCTTAGAATATAAGGATTGTATAAAATTAAATGGAGTTTTTAAAATTAAAAAAAATATCAGCTGAATTATTTAAAATTTGCATGTGCGTGCTAATTTTTTTTATAGAATTGCAGTTCCCTAATTGTAACAAATATTTTTGAGAAATGACTACTTTGTAGCACTGTAATGCATATTAATAGGCATCAGTGACCAGATTGTGAATATAACATTTTCCTGATAAACATAGGGAAATTGCACCAGCAAGGCATAATCAAAGCCTGGATTGTTCAGCCACACAAAAAAAAATGGGCTTTAATTACTCTAATTACACAGGGAAGAGGTGACCGTTAATTGTAGGCAGCTGAGACATGATAACAGCTGCTTATTTGGCATCAAAAAGTGGGATGTAAGGTTTTAAAATTTCAACTTTATTAACAGTAACAGATGAAGGTTATAGTGGCTAACGCAGACAGTTGCTGTACAGAAACTACCAGCATGCCTTATTATGGGCTAAGGTGTTGCTCTGCAGTTTAACAAGTTTTATTATTTTTTAGAAATGTGTCATTAGCGACGGCGCACAGCCAATCAGAAATAAGCTAGTGGGTCTTTGGTGATGTCACTGCCGGTGACTAGGCGGCTCTGTCCTACTGCCCCTTGTGATGAGTGAGAACATGGGAATACCTTTTCTATTTCATTTCTCAATAAATCTGCAAACTCCCATGGAAGAGGCACAATGAAACCATGTTGTGTTTTCACTGTTTAACTGAACAAAACTACAAAAACAATAGAGATATATTTTCTAATTAAAAATAAATTGTCACAACACTTTTTCAATATAAAATATTGATTGATTCGTCTCTTTGGCCATACTGAATATAAATATATGATGTCCTTAGTGTGATATTTGCCTAATCTATAGCTTTAAGTTTAGGTCCACCTTGTTCTTCTGAGCTTGTGATGTAGCTGATTGCACTTACCAAGAGAGCTGCAGTGTAATCTGTTTTGATTAGAACAAATTCTGCCGATCCCCAGCATAGCTGGAAGCATGATTGCTCAGACCAGCATTTTGGAACATTTTGTCCTCTTAAAGAGTAAGGCAGGAAGCTGAACTTACTGACAACCGTATGTGCTGGGGCTTGCTAGAAATCTGTGGTTTTCCCTTATTTCTCTTACATTGTCGGTAATCAAGACAGTTTCAGTTTAGAGTAGAAGCATGTAATCACTCAAATTACACTAGATATACTGATCATAAACAGAGGAATAATGCACATAGAACAAAGTGAAAACTTAGCCTATTTTTGCTAGCATTTTCTAGATTAACCAAACTAGCAGGTTTCGTCTTAAAAAATCCTGGTTCATGGGAAACTCCATTACATATTTTAAATGCAGGAATCATGTAGGCTTCTTCAATTCCCTTACCTTAATGCATATAACACTTTTACTGCAAATACTGAATAACTCAGGTTTTGCCAATGAGAGATCTTTATTCTTGCTGTGCAGTATAAGTATTGGAAACATTGACAAATATTTGACGACTTTAAAAAAAACGTATTTATTTGATGCTTTCATGAGAATATCAGATGCAGGTGTTATTTCACACCTGCGTGAATCTGGCAAAAGGAAATATGCTTTTACATGACAGGGTTGAAGTGTTCATGTGAATTTAGATTCATCTTTTCATAAAACAGTTTATTTCTAGTGTTTATTCACTTGTTCACCAACTGTTACAATCTGTCTGCTTTATGTTTACATTCTGTTCTGTGGTTTAGGACAAATGGAGACTTAGAAGGATATTACCATTTCCAAATCTTCCATTATTATATAATTCTATTTAATTTCTGGCTCATCTGTAAACATCACTGTGCTATATTTTTTGATCTAAGATAAGCAGTTTCCTGCCTTTGCACAGGTGTTTTATCTCAAGTGCTGTGCTGATGTTCTCTGGGCTACATTAATGAAAGCAATGGTTTCTTTATAGCATGAGCCAGAAGCTATGAGGCTATATCTTCCTGTTATGAAGATTGCCTGAGTGGCAGGATGTACAGGAAGGCTATTGAAAGCAATAAGGTGCAAACGACCATCAAGTGAGACTGCACAGACGTTAAACATAGTGCAGCTCTTACAGAAAAAAAGCTTTTATTAAAAGGGATATTTTCTTACTTTTTTTTTTCCAGTTTCAAAATAGAACCTATGTACTGGAAGGGAAATGTAACCAATTATTTAGTACAGCTGCAGAATTACCTTATTAATGAGTGTGATTAATCCAATCATATGTCCCATTACATAACTGTACAACAAATTTCATATTAAATATCTGTTGTATTTAGATAAGAAATTGCATTGGTCCTGAAATAATGAGTCACAGGGTAATTGAAATCACCTAGTGGTGACAAACATAAAATGTCTGGTTTCATCTGAAATGCTTGAGTTATCTGCATATCTGCATCAAGCCAGACTTGCACTAGTTACTGCCCTAAGAGGAGATCAAGCCCTAGAGAGGGAAAGGAATTTACAAACAGAGGAGTGGAGGAATTGGTTACATAACCCACATGTGACGTTAACAAGTGCTCTGCATTCAAATGCAAATAGAACTGATGAATTGCATTAGCACTCATGTTGAGAAATACTTTGCATTAGCACAATACTTTATTATTTCCATTTTTTTTTGTATAACGTTGTCAGAAGATTATACAAATTGCATAGCAGAACATGAGCAACTGAAGAAATAGGTTTTGTTACCGTGACATAGAAGACTCCTTAAGAAATCAATTCCTATGTAAACCTCTCCCTTTTTACAGCAATATTCTTTTAAAAGGCCGTTCATTTTACAGCTGTAGATTGTTACATACTCTACCTGACTTTTCAATGCTAACATCCCATTATCTGGTAATAAGAAGGAAATTTAATGTATTGATGGCAATTTGATATGTTGATTTCAAACTCAGGTCAAACAGCCCTTTAGATGAGGCCTGTCATTTCCATCTCAACCTTGTAGTTACATCTAAGGCATTGTCATGTAATTGGAGTTTTCAGAATGTACCACTTGTCTGAATTGTACTTTTTTTTTTAATATTATTATTGTGAACCATTGTGATTATGTTTCATATTTATGTTTAATTCTAGAACGCTTAATGGCTTGTCATCCGTGGCTCCAGCAACAGTGGACTCTTCCTCTCAACAAATACTGTCTCCAAATGCAATTGCCTGTCCCAACTTCTACCCTGAAACTTGGATCTCCATGGACTCTTCTCAAGAGTTTGTTCAAGTGCCTGTGCCCAAGGAAGACAAAAGCTACAGGACGGTGTACACTCTTTTTCACAAAACAGTGCCCGAGACCAAGTTCCGCATAATGAAGATACTGCGGGTCCAGAACCTCTTTCTATGGGAAAAATATAAAAGGTACAATTCATTGTTAACATTGTAAATGGGATGAAAGTTATACCTGTAGACCAATGATATTCAGCCTGTAGCTCTACAATTGTTGCTGAACTACAGCCTCCAAGCAGACCTGTCGTTCCATTGTGGGGGGGTTTTTCCAAGTTTTTGCAGAGAATTCCCCATTTTGTTGTAGTTTCCCCACTAAACTGTCCCATAGGTAATAATGGTTTATGGTGGGAAAAGAGAGGGGAGCAGATTTCTGCTAAATGAAACTGAATCTTTATAAATGACACTAGCGAGAAAATAAGACAGAAATGCAAGAAAACCAATTTTTCTGAAAAAAAGCTTCCCATGAGATCTGATGTAAAACATGGATGTACACAGGTGATACCTTTTATTGGCTAATGAAATAGATGGTAAACGCAAGCTTTCCACACTACTTAGGTCTCATCTCCAGGCATGGCTAACATGGTGCTATACTCTACTGCACATGGATGTCCAGTCACACTTGTACAACATGCTGTGTTTAACTAGCTGGCTGCAGTGTTTTCAAGTTTTCAGAGAAAATTTGGGAAAAAGTTACCAAGGGTAAAAACACTTGAGCAGCCCTGCTCTAATTGTTCTCTATGTGTAGATGTATTTGGTGTTACTGTCCTGTGAAGGGGGATGAGAAACATTGTAGTTTAAAATCAGAAAGATAGACTTGAGGGCCTCAGGATAGACTTGTTTGTTCTATAATGTAACAGTGCTTGTGTCATCATTCCTGGTGTGCATCAAACCCTTCGGGGGAAAAGATTTCAGTGGATGTTACACAAAAGCTGTTCAATCTTGCATATAAATACATGCCCGGATATTAGAGGTTTGGATGGAGGGAGTGTGAAGAAGGAACCAGTTCTGTTGCACTTCTATTTTCATGCTGAATGTTGTTGACAGAAATCTATTCATACATTGACCAGACAAGTGTTTTTGCTAGTTGTTTCGGAAGCTGTGCCATACATCACCCGACAAAAACATCTCATGTCACAAGTAGAAAAAATAAGTTAGTTCTATTTAGTTTTTAATTGCATTCTATTAAACAGCAATAGCAATTAGCAATCCCATAGACGTAAGTACATTACCTTGCCAGCTGAATTATCAATACATACTGTACCTCTGGATAAATTATACAAGGTCATTAAATCAAGCAGAATGTGAAATACTTATATTTAGGTCAGAGGTAAATGCTTCCAGTATGTATAGCTAAGGAATGATAAATATGAAACACATGCAGTGAATTCAAAAGGCTTTAAAAGAAACTACACCCATTTAATAGGAAGTGTATATATTTAAATGGATTATGTACGTAAAACAAAACAAAAATGTGTGTGTCTAAAATAATGTTTAAAGAAGAACTAAAGTTAAAAAAAAAAATATTAAAAACTTACCTTATATTAAGTTCCACCATTGCAGTCACAGCCTCATCTGGACTGTAATTTGTCTTCACCGAAGCAGAGCACACAGCGCTTCAGCTGATACAGGAGCCAGCGCGAAGCTCCGCCTACTTATCAAATCGGCAGTTCAAATAGGTTTCAACATCACAATCATTGCGGGGCCAATGAGATCACTCCTCGCAATGAGCTTGATGATGTTGAAACCCATTTCCATGCACTGGCATATCTGTCAGCAGAATGCAGTAATTACTGCAAAGTTCCCAGCACGTAATGCATTTGGGTAGGGGCGCTAGCGTGGCCTTTTAAATATTTGATACTGTAGACGTTCAAATAAAGGATCATTGTTTAGGCTGGAATCTGGATCATAAAATACACTTGAATTATCAGGGGAATCTATAAACTAAGGTAATTGTTTACTGAAGTCTAACTAGAAGGCATTAGCAACCAATCAGCAGTGAATAACTACTAGTATATTGAAAATAAAATAATCCAGCTCTGTTTTCTGTGGGTTACTAGACTCAAGTGAATGGTTGTCTTTCCTGTCTGTAATTTTGCCAGGAAGGCACTGTCTGTCTCATTATCTGCCACTTTCAAGTACAAAATAACATTGTCATTTTTTCTTTTTTTTTACAAAAATAATTTATTTTACAAATAAAATTAGATTCTGTGCAGGATTTAGTTTAATGCTAAGCTTTTATTTTTAAGATTTAGGGGGGAATTTACTAAAGAAGAAAATAATTTTTTTTACTTTTTCACCTTTTTTTTGGGTGAGAAATGGTTGAAAGATGGGCTAAAACAGCGGTTCTCAACCTTTTGGGGATGGCCCCCGCCGCTGATGTTCCTGCGGGCGCTACCGGGTGCCGGAGCGGTTCTCGCCGGGGTCGCGACCCACAGGTTGAGAACCACTGGGCTAAAAGGTCATAAACATAATTTTTTTTTTTTTTTAAATCGTAGAAAAAATCATTTTCGACTAGTAAATTGGACTCTCAATATTAATGGTTTAAACCAAATTCTAATTTTCTGAAAATGAGGGAATTGGGTTTTCAGCTGAATGCAATTAGCACATCTCTAATCATCAGATATGTTTATGCGCACATAATTTGTTCATATTTGATGGCATTGAAATAAGTGATAAAAGCACAAAGATCGAACTGTACCTTAAAAGAGCAGTAATACCATAAAAAATGAAAATGCCTCAAATGCATTTATAATTACTATAGATTCAATCTGTGCTTCCAGAAATTCTAAATTGTATCTAGAAAGTATGATATTTAGCTTTACAAAGTGGGCTTCTTGGCATGTTTCCTTGAATAAGTATTATCTAAAGCCCCATAGAAAACTCTGTGGGGCCTGTTTAACAACCTAGCTACTGTCAGTAAAAAATAAAAACAAGCAAAAAGCAATAAAATTCATGAATTCAGCTTTGAAAATAACATTTTTTTACAAGTGCTGTATATATTTGAATAACAACCATGCCAATCCAAATATCAATTTTTTATTTTTGGGTGTTAATGGTCCTTTAATCTTATCTGTACAATTAAAATGTATGTTCTATCACCTCTGTTCTTTATTTTTATTTTTAGGAAAAAAGAATTTATGACAAGAAAAATGACAGGACTTGACAGAATCATGAACGAAAGGCACCTCTTTCACGGAACATCACAGGATGTGGTCGATGGAATTTGCAAACACAATTTTGACCCTCGAGTATGTGGAAAGCACGCCACCATGTTTGGACAGGGCAGTTACTTTGCCCGGAAGTCAAGTTACTCCCACAACTTTTCCAAACGTTCCCCCAAAGGAGTTCACTACATGTTCCTGGCTAAAGTATTAACAGGAAGATATGTGGTTGGAAATCATACTATGAGAAGGCCTCCTCCTCTCAACCCAGGAGACATGACCAGTGACCTCTATGACTCTTGCGTGGATAATTTTTTTGAGCCCCAGATTTTTGTTATATTTAATGATGATCAAAGCTATCCTTATTTTATTATCCAGTATGAAGAAGTTAGTAACACTGTTTCCATTTAAAAGGAATGAATGCTGCTGTAGTGTTTCTTTCTAGGAAAAGTTATTTAAATTGGTGAGAGATAAAACCTGAAAAAGAAAATCAACCATTTGTGATGGACATTCAGTGACCAATAGTGCACTTGCCACTAAATGATGTGCATAATGTAAATAGATTTTTCAAGGTTAATAGTCCATTTGTCTATTGTGTGCCTTTGTTAATAAAAAGTGTTTATTTAAGTGAATAGTTGTTACTGTGTCACGGCTGTTAATGTGTTGTTGTTTTTTCTTGCTTCTAAAAGGGGGACATTTTTGGTTTAGGGAAAATATCCTGTGTTGGAGTATATTGTTATATACTGAGACATCCCTTTATGTATCAATGCAAAGAAAAAAACAAAGGTTATAGACAGATATGCCTTATTTGTATCAGGTAGACCTTTTTATCTTTCCTTATAGCAGGGATATAACAATAGGTTCACAGTGGGTACACCTGTGACCAAACCTGTGCCTCAGGGGTGATGGCCCCTCTGCCCCAACCACTGGAACCCCTCTGCAGGCTTATTGCATTTTTGGCACCTCCGATCCCAGTAGGTCAACTATGTTTTGGCCTGTGGGGGCATGAGATCCAGTTCCAGTTGTAATAAGGAATGGAAACAGTTGCAGGGACATGCCTACAGTTATATTTGCCTTGAATGAACCTGATTAATCTGTTTTTGTACAGCTTGATTTCCTATTAGGGGGAGGTATTTTTTAAGTAATATCTCTAGCCCCCTGCCACCACTATCTAATAAAAAGGAACATGTAGCATCACAAATACTAAATCAGTGATTTTAATGATTTGTCATCTCTAGCTGATCAATCATATTACCGCTCCTGGATATCAGGGGATGCTGGGAGCTGTAGTTTATTAGCAGCTAGAAATAACCATAGTGCACATTCCTTCCATCAAATAATAGGAACTTGGTGTGTAAAAGATTTTCATTTATTATTTACCAATGAACTGTATTTCACACAACAAATGATGAAATGAGAAAAGTACATTCACAAAGTTTAAAGTCATTCAGCTTGTAAAACAACAGTTCCAGCCAGCGTCAACTCACCCAGATTATCTTTATCACCTCTGGTTGCAACCTGAATCCAGTTTCTCAACTGTAAGCCAAAGAACAAAGTGTTCTTATCCATGAGTCACATTCATTGGCTTGTTATGCCCTGTTCCCAGGCTTTTGCATAAAATAGTGCTCTGTAAGTCCCTCATCTCCCAGAATGTTTCAGGAAAAGGAGAAGCACAAACTGTTCCTTTGTAATCACCTTCCAGCAGCTTTGCAGCTGCACTGCACTTAGCATTGCATTGTGTTTTTGTATAATTGCATTGCATTGTACAGAACAGAGAGACCTCTCTCCCTCCGCTTTCTGTTCCACCATACATATCTGCTCTTGAGTCAAGCTCACATTAAGGAAATATAGAGAGGCATGTGAAAGACAAATAACCCCTATTTTAAATATTATTTTGGTTTATTTTCATTATAATAAATGCTTATTTTCCACAAAAAATACTTTTTTCCCTGCATATTTACAATTAAACTGAATATTGCAGCAGCCATTTTGATTGCTTTGACCTGTCAGATTCTATAGCCTTTAAGGAAGCAGCACATCCATTAGTTTTAAATAGACTACTATTTTCTGTTGAAGTGTGCAGATGAGGAGTATGCCCAAGCAGGCAGTACTGCATATACTATGGTCTGTCTTGGAGCAAACTAATGGAAGATAAATTGTTTTTATGTCAAATAAGGTATTATTTTAAAGGTTTTGCACACAACAGGGATGCATTTCTAAGAAAAAATTCTAGCTGCTCCCCCCAAAAAAATAAAAACAAGTGTTAAAATACTTACCATATACTGAACCGATTGATTACAGTCACAGCATGAGCTGTGCTGTAATCAGCTGGCTCCCAATGCTTCCCCCGATGCTTCTTCACAGCGCTGGCTGTCAGACAGCTCCCTCCCGCCCTGTTACACCTTGGGTGTTTCAGGGCTTAAACATCATCACGTTCATAGCGGGGACCAATGAGAATGCTTCCCGCAATGAGCGTGATGATGTATGAGGCTGGAGAAGGAGAAGAAGGAGCTGCGCGCTGGCTTCTCAATTAGCCAGCGCGCTGTGCAGGAGGCGTCGGGGAAAGCATTGGGAGCCGGCTAATTACAGCACAGCTCATACTATAACTGTAATCAATCAGCTCTGTATAAGGTAAGTATTTTAACACTTGTTTTTTATTTTTTGACTTTAGGTCTCCTTTAAGAAACCCCCCAAATTTCCCTGTGATTTACTGGTATGACTAAATAAATTGCCGGGTTACATGACTCAAAGCTAGGTTGGCAACCTGGCTTTTTCAGCCATGGGGCACATAGAGATAAAAGGGATTAATGGCTAAAGTCTGAATGTTGCGTAAAGGGTATGGATTCACCAGCTAAAGACAGTTGCGACTTTACTAGGGGCATATTGTTGCAGTTGCAACATTACTATTGGAATACTGTCACGGTCGTGGATTTTCTATGGGAATCTGTTGTTTGAGAATTTGACAGTCAAATTCTCACTTTAGCCAATAACCCCCAAAGTAACTGATATTTTTTGGAAAAAAATAGCAGCAGCAAAGTCCTGTGGAACAACAGAATCTGTATTAAATGTTTTCTGTTTCTGTTGTAAAACCAGAAGTCTGTTTGATATGTAGCAAGAGCTGGAGGGCCTCTGGTTAACCGTCGAATTAAAAATAAGGAGATGCAAATATGTTTGGGAGGGGAATTATGTGTGGTATTGTTGGGGTTCAGCACAACTGGTTTCTAACTGCTGGACAAACCTGTTTTTGTAAACCTGACTACAAATTATTTGTTCAGGGTCATGTCCTATGAACTTGAAGAACTAATAACAGTGACAGTGATTGTTACTAGGGTGTAGTAACAAACACTGTATTTATTGGCAGATAACCAACTGGTATATAAAATCTATGAATAATAGAAAGATCTCACTGTTCCATGGATTCTGCCAACGCCTTTACCATGAAACACAGCCATCCTCTGTTAGCAAATCCATTCCAGTGGCAATAAATATCAGTCAGACAATGGATCAACCAGGATAAAACCAAAACTAAAAATAAATGGGGCTATTATCTTAAGAAGCTTGAATTGTTTACTGTATTTCTTGGCTGAAGCTTAACCACATGAGAGGCCTCCCTATGTTTCTGGAATTCTCCAGATCTTCTTCCAGGTTAATTGGTGGTATTTGTATTATTTATGTGTATGTTTCATTTCTCTTCTCTCTGGCATGGTGGATTTTGATTTCTCATCTATGTAGACCAGGGGTGGGGAATTATTTTTTTCATGGGGCCACGTGAAAGGTTTGGGTGGTTTTAGAATGCCAAAGTGGTGTGCCTAGCTTGCCGGCGCCTATGGCAGATGGCCACGCCCCACCATTTTCGCATGCTTGGGCGGGCTGGTTGTAGATGTGGCCCGTGGGCCGTGCAATTCCCAGGTCTGATTTAGACAGTGGGGGATGGGGGAGGATATTTACTAAGACCATTTTAATCATATTGATGTTTCACCATGTTTTGCTGTTATTTTTCATTTCTCTGTACTTTTCGATTCTCCTGATTCACAAAGGATGGATAAAATTGTTAGATAAATATTGGTCTGTTGAAAGGGGCACACATTCCAGTGTTTTTCTATTAGGCTCACCTTCCATTTCAGATTAATTTCAATATTGTCATTTTTTTTTTTCAATGGAAAGTCTTTTTCAATTGTGGCTAAAATGACAAGCCCAAGTCCATAGGGTAATAATGGGTTTATGTCTGAGGCAGGCAATACAATTGTCTTAGAACAGCCTAGTAAAAAGGCAAAATTAGGGATGTCATTAAAATAGTCTGTTTCTCCTGTATTAAAAAGATGAAATGCTTTTCAACTTCAGTCAAAGACTAAAGTTAACTTTAGTATATATCCCCCAGGACATATTAGACCACTGTGATTACAACTAGGAGAGAGAGTCTGGGTAATTACCCAGGAACTCTACAATTCTGAAGTGTGGAAAAATACAGTTTACTAAATAACATTCTGCATTTGTTAGGTACTATTTGTCTTAGTATGTTGATAGTAAACATGACCCTGTGGTTTAGGTGACTATTAGGCCAGTGTCACATGAGGCATTTGTTGATACAGCATTTTTCCACAGTGACTTTTGTGCATGTCTCCTTTGTATTGCCAAGGGAAGTCAGTGGGAGCATGTATGAGGCTGTTTGTTATTGTGGAAAAATGATTCAAAAAAGTTCTCAGGTGACACTGGCCTAATGTCAAGCACCTAAATCAGTAGGGTTGTGTATGAGGTTACAGCAGCGGTAGAGTGTAGCACCGTGTTAGCCATAGATATAAGCAGAGACAAGTAGAGTACAGGTGAAATCTTTTATTGGCTAACTGAATAGACGGGAAATGCAAGCTTTCCAGACTACTTAGGTCTCTTTGTCAGGTATGGCATGGAACAAAACATTTAAGAATGACAAACTGATGGACTAAATTCTCCATCAATTTACACTTTCCCACACTATGTCCTGAATCTGCAATTTCATGGATTTATTTAATTGCATTACTGTAACTTCACACTTAATTGTTCGACATTCCATAATGGGTGTCAAATTTATTACATTTGTACCAGTCTGTGACTTTGTAATTTTGCACTGTTGTTTTACTGATACTGTCTCACTGTATAGTACCAGTCTGTTACTTTTTAGCTTTTAGGTTAAATTGATTAGATTTCATTGCTTTGTTCCAGTCTGTGTCAGCAGAGACGGCTCTGGCCTTATCTGCGCCCTAGGCAACCCCCCCCCCCCCCCC
>WMED01004278.1:0-12583 GCA_019650415.1 Pipa parva
GGCAGTATATATGGGATTATGCTTAACAATGATGACATTGTTATTTTCTTATTTATTTAAATTGTAACCTTGTTATTTTAGATACTTATATTCCTTTGAGGTTTAAAGGCCACTTCCTTACCCTGAGATTTGTTAATTTCCTCAATAATCCTTTATATGAAATAAATTACAATATAAAGTGGATCATCAAATTAAAAGAGGATTTATCGAAGATGTGCTCCAAATTTTTCATGCAATGTATAATCATTTATTTCTCATATTTACTTATCATTTAGACTTTCTGTGAGATATGAAGTTTTCCTAATTCTTTGGAAGTGTCCATAGGTCACACTGTTTGGAATCACTTTCACCATTAGCCTTTCTAACTTAAAAATAGCTTCACAGAAAAACAATAATGCAGTCTTTCCATAGTGATATAATAGAGTCCAAACCCTTTCACCTCAATTAAATAATATACTATATTCATAATGGTATCTTCAGTTGGTGATAATAGAGTACAAATATATGATTACTTATTCAGAAATATTATGTGATTAGCAGAGCAGCTAGTAGTTGGCAAAGAGATAACAGTAGCAAATCTCTGTAATGATGGGTTCACATGAGTGTATGATGCGCAGCGCATCATACACTCGTGTGAAGAAAAAAAAAAGAAAAATACGCTCCGGTGTATTTTTCTTTTATACTTACCAGCAACAGTGTGAACGCTCCCTCAGCCTTCACAGCACTTCCTGTGTGTCGCATTTTTGGCGAGGCGTATGTATGTTCGTGTGAACCCAGCCTAAAATAAGCAGTTTTCATAGCTTCTGACAATGTTGTTACTTATTTATGACCATTTCCTTTTGTTTTACAATAGGTCAGAGGGATAAATATAAAACTACATATTCAGATCAAAATAAATACTACAGCATATGTATGTGTATATACCAAAGTAAACGTAATACAATCAGAGTCCATGCACTCATAGGTGTTAAACACATGGCAAACCGAGAAAAAAAATTAACTGTACCCAATATAAAGAAGTTATTTGGAAAAAGTGTATAGACACATTAAAAAAGTGTTTATATTCTTTGCCAGAGAAATGCACACCTGCATTGATGCAAAACTAATAAGCACATGACGCACCAATTTTTTACATATCACAATATGTAATATGTTACTGGGCTTTTGAACGTGTGGCATTGCATCACAGGTTACAGTCACATGACAGGTATAGACAATGGATTTTGACTGGACAGTTTTCATAAGCTTATAATGTCCTGAATTCCTTATTTTAAGTTGAAATCAAATTTTCTTCTTTAAATCAATCTGAAGATTCTACATTAGCTATTGTAATACTATATTTGAAATTATCTTTAAAAGACTGATTTGTTTGCCTTTCACAGCTGCAAGACTCTACACACTTTAGTTTTGAATGGTTGGATTAGCATGCCGTAGCTTTTAAAGCATACCTGTGATAATACATAGTATAACATATTTATTATAATGTGTGGTAAAACCTTCAAATACCATGCCTTACATTGTCTTAGTAATTACCATTAACACCTCTAATAAATATATGTATTATCTCTTCAGAATATTCACATAAATTAGCAACTGTGTTGTCCATATTCAAGCCCTAATTACATTTAAAACAATGGTAACGCTTCAAAATGAAAAGACTTCTTATGTATTTATACATAGAGAACACTTGGTTTGCACTTCCAAAAACTCTGCATAATTCCTAGAGAACGTGTGACTTTCAATTTTAGATACATTTATACTCACTTTAATTAACCCAAGTGATAAACATGAATAAATATAATATTATCTAAACTAAAATGCATGGCCACTGGAATGGAAAACAGGCAATGGGCGGCCATTTTGTTTTCTATGAACAGCCCAATTTGTTGTACAGTTCAAAAGGAGCTGGTTTTCTGCAAAAAGCTAACATTTTTATAAAGTGGATTTTGGCCTACTTTAAATAAGTACTAAAAGCAGCAGCTAACTATAAAAACGTTCTACATTTTTTGCTCATTTTAGATGCAATGTTGGACTGAAGTACCTAGGGCCGTCCAGAGAAGCTGATTCTAAAAGCCCATGAAGTATGTGCTATGTCATCATTACACATACAAGAATTATTGTAATAGATGATAAATCAAGTCAACATAACACCATGCAGAAGCGAGCTATTTGCTGTACCCAGGCCCACCATGCATCTTTTATTTTTAACTATTAACTAAGTAAAGTTTGGATCTGTTGCAGGCAGTAGCCTATTACACATAAAATAGACATTTTGGGTCATTTCAAATGGTCTTTTCTCCTGATGCTGCCTGATGAGTGTGATACAGGATGTTCCAAACCTTGGCACTGACAGCAGGGGTAGCAAATGTTAGAGATGAGCCAATTGCCCCAATATTTGTGTAATCTGAGGCAGATGTTAGAGAAATAAGCCCAGAATCTGGCACTGGGTTTGTAACATTGAAATCCTAGCTGATTCTTATGTTGTGAGATTCATAGTCATAGCACTCCACTGGCCTCATAGCCCTCAGGGCCCACCCAGAAGGCTAGTTCAATATATCTTTGTACTCATATTTTAAAAGTGCATCCACATCCTTCATGTATACGGAACTCCATAGTCTAATATGTCTGAGACATAATGTGACATGGCGGGTGGCGGGACCTCCTGGTGTTCCATGTTCCCTCAGTCTGTTTCTAATTGAAGAATAATATCATCCTGTTTCACTACTGTTCCCACTTATATCTGACACTCCTATCTTGGACCTATCACAGTTTCCCCCTTCCTACAAGGCATATCTACCAGCTGCATCTGTGAATAAAGTTCCCACTAGAATTATTTTGTTTTTATAATGAAACATGCACTAATAGTGACAAAAGGAAATACCGGTGCATCCTATTTTATCTAGGGAATGGTAGGAGGGACTTAGCATTCCCTGGGGCCACTACATTTTGGGCTAAGCCTCCAACCTGCTATATCACTTTGACGTGATGTGCCACTCATACATAAAAGAATGGCACATTATCCAAAAAATGGTAAACAATAGGTTTTCCAACAGGGGTAACTGAAATGGTCACACAGATTTAAAGCTTTGGGGGGCAGTGCAGGTTCTAGAAGGAACAACAACAACAAAAAAATACAAATAAATTAGTACATTTGGCAGGCATAGTGGCAGTTGTGTCTATTTCACAGACAGCAGCACTCTGTTTGTTTGTAATGGGGGCAGCCAGAATGGAGAATATCAAGCCTTGATGTCCATTTTACTCAAGACTACCCTCTGCTTCCCCCTTATGAACTAATTAGATGGCTATGTGAAATGTTAGAATGTTTCAAGCATAAGCTCTCATAATGGTCCAACCAAAACTTGCATGGGTGCCTTTTTGGCGCAGTGAAATATGAAGGGTGCACAATGAAGAGTTTGAAATGGACACACTCTCTGTCCAAAATCAACCTTTGTTTCATTTACAACCCGGAATTATGTTAATTTAAGGTTGTGGCACCAGCACATTGGCTTACAAGGTCCAAAAGAAACAGGTCTACTTAAAAAAAAACACATGCTAGGAAGTAGCCACTGCCTTATTCCTATACAGTTTAGAGAAAATAAGCATTATGTCTACTTTCGCCGGAAAATTCCTTATTATCTGCAGACTTGGAGAACTTATCCAAGCACTTCCCTTTGTTGATACACACTAGGGGATGACCTTGCCACTGCTGGAACACTCAGGATTCAATTTACTGTCCCCTGAACCTACAGATACCTTCATTATAGGCTGTGACCTTTACTAATGACAGCTGAAGAAGTATAGAACCCCACTCCACTGGTAACTGAAAGAAAGCGATTAACAATAGGTCTGTTTGACACCTTGGCTTCAACCAGAGCTGATATTTCAACTATACTACTGAATTGAAGGAATGCTTTTCTTTGCTGGAACTGCCTATTTTAACAAAGCCAGGTGGTTCTGTTGTACAGATGTAACAGCACAGATTCTGTAAAATTCTTTAAAGTTAATTTTGTCATTTGAACATAATGCATCAACACATCACAATAATTTATCTCTATTTTCTCTATGGTACTGCATTACATTATTCTGATGAATCTTAACTTAATGTGTTGGAATAATGCAAAGTGAATTCCTATCAAAAAAATGTCAAATAGCAACACCAGCCCAGCTACATCTGTAGGTATGATACACTTCAAAATTGCTGTCTAAGTAACACAGTGTACTAGCACAGTTCCCAGGGCTCTTTTCAACAGTAACGCTGGCCAAAATGGCAAATGCATGCAGCTAATTAATAAATGCAAAGTATTACATAGTGACAGTTTAATTCACCCTTCTGAACATTAAAAAAACATATTATGTCCTGCAGGGTAGCCTTTATTTCATTATACCACTCCAATAATGTTGAAATTAGAATACCATTTTAGAACAGGGATTCCATAAGCTTAGGATAACACAGAAACAGGAATCTCCTTTGCAGATTAATAAGCTGGTAAAGCCTAACACTCTGATTCTCCAGAACTTCATTTCAGGGAAAAATGAAAAACAGTCTCTTCTATCAATGTCAGCAATTACCTTGTATTACAAAACATCAGGTATAATATCTGTCAGTATCTAAATGTACTGCTGAAGATGGTATATATCTTATTATATTTTCTAAAATATGTAGGAAAAATATGCGCTAAATATTGTTCAAAATGTTATCTGCAGCAAAAATATGATCTTTGTAATAATCGTTAGCAAACTATGTAATTGGTATCATTTGTCTAGGAAGTAGCTTACAAAACTTAGCGAGGTATGTAATAGCTAACATTTATTTGCAAGATTTCTAGCTAACATTAGCAGTTAGTATAACTCAGTGCTTTATTGATGTTTGCTAGAGCAAATTCACTTTTAAAAATAACATACTTTATAAGGCTGAAAAAAGTCCATCCATAATTTGTAAAATTCTTATACTGAAGGAAAGCACCTAAACCCCTTTTGAACTATTTAATGGAATCAACCATTAAAACTTCTTCAGGCAGAAAGTTCCATGACCTCACAGCTCTTACAGTAAAGAATCCTCTTCTATGTTGGTAAAGAAACTTTCTTTCCAAGCCCAATTTTGATAATCTTTCTTGGTACTGTAGTTTGCCCATTCCTTTTATTACTTTAGTAGCCTGCCTATGAGCTCACTCAGCTACATCTTTCTTGTACACTGGTGCCCAAAACTGCACACAATATTTCATGTGTGGACTGACCAGTGAATTGTTAATGTCCTTTTTGATGCACCTCATAATCCTATCTGCTTTGGCAACTGCTGCTTGACACTGGTTGTTACAGTTAAGTTTATTGTCAACTAAAATTCCCCAAATCTTTTCCATGTCTGTTTTTCCCAGTGTTTTCCCATTTAAAAAATAATCTTGACTTGCATTTTTCCTTCCCATATGCATAACCTTACATTTATCAGTGTTAAACCTCATTTTCCACTGCCCAAGCCAGCAGCATATCTAGATCCATCTGTAATAAAGTACTCTCCTCCTTCATATTAACTTCTTGACACAGTTTAGTATCATCTGCAAAAATTTGTTTTTCTATGCAATCCCTCAATAAGGTCATTTATGAATATATTGAAGAGAAGAGAGCCTAAAACAGATTCCTGGGATACTGCACTACTAACAGTAACCCATTGTGTGTATGTGCCATTAATAACCATCCTTTGATTTCTATCACTGAGCCAGTTACTAAACCACTTACACACGTTTTCCCCCAGTTCAAGCATTCTCATTTTATGTACCAGCCTTTTATTTGACACTTGTATCAAATGTATTGGAAAAGTGAATCCCCCCAGTTCAGCCTTTAACTCACCTCCTCATTAAAGCTAATTAGATTTGGTTGGCAGGATCAATCCCTCATAAACCCATGCTGATATGGACTGCTATACTCTAGGATACCATCTCTTATAAAACCTTCAAACAGTTTACCCACAATAAAAGTTAGACTTACAAGTCTATAGTTTTCAGGCTCACACTCTGACCCCTTTTTAAATATAGGGACCATATTTGTTACACACCAATCCTACAGAGCAGTCCCTGTCATTATATAGTCCTTAAATATTAAAAATAATTATCTGTCTATGACTGTACTTAATTCCCTTAATACCCTAGGGTGTATATTGTCTGGACCTGGTGATTTATCTATTTTAATCATATTAAGAAAGCACAGTACTTCATCCTGGGTTAATTGAGCATTTACATTATATCTCTTAATTTTATTTTCCACAGTGAACAATTTCTTTTTTTCTCCTCATCTCCCTCCACAATATTCCCCTTGTTATTTTTTAAGAACCTTCTGTTTTAATCTGTTTATTATTTATGTAATTAAAGAACATTTTGAGGTTTGTTTTACTCTCTTGGGCAATGAGTCTTTCTGTCTCCAACTTAGCCGCTTGAATTTGTTTTTTAAATAATTTATTTTTAACATTACGCCTTTTCAGTGCTTCTATACTTCCGTCCTGTTTTGGTATTTTTTTAGCATTTATAGTCCCAATTACATTTTTATTCATCCACATAGATTGTCTTTTATTGTCTCAGTGACCACCTACAAAGCATTCAGATTATTTTACACAAAGCTCTCTTGAGTTATTATGACCTGCAGAAGAGCCACTCTTTTGATTGCCCTTAAAAGACCAGTAATACCAGAACATTTCTACCTGGATTGGCATGGCAGTTCATATTTAGCACTTGTAAAAATGTCAGTTGAATTCCTGATCTTTTTTATTGATTTGTAGTGTCTCTCTCTCTCTCTCTCTGCTGGTTGCAGATAAATTGAGCTTTCTGGGACATTACATGATTGATTATGCATTGTTTAAAGTTCTAATAGGAAACAATAGGACTGTGTGAAGGTTTTTTTATTTAACAGATGAAAGATGACTGTATCCACAAGGAAGAAAAACAAACAAATCTGGAATTTGATTTCAAAGATAATGTTTTTGCCAGTATTACATATGAATATCTGCCAATCCAAATGGGATTTTTCCTTACTCTCCCATTACTGATTCGTTGAAGACTGCACAATGCAGATTTTTAGTTACTTACCTATGAATGCATTGATTATGATTGCATACAAGAAATCTCTTCATTAAAAATACTTGACCCCACATGTGCGGTAAAATAAATCTGTAAAAATATAACAAATGGGTTTATTTTTAAAATCATTGTAAAAGTATGGTTTTATTCCCTAAGAAATTATATTGACAAATTAACATTAATAGGGCGAAATTTGATAAAATTTAAAATATCAATATCACAATATCGATATTACCGATATCGCGATATTGGCAGATTTTGGCTGATATTGCAATATCGACCAATTTTTGCCGATATTGATATTGCTGGCATCGCAATATCACAATTTGTCAATTTCGGCAATATCAATATCGCAATATTGGTAATATCGATATCCCGATATAAAATTTCTGGTGATATTATGGCTTTTTCCATAAAATTGAACAGTTTAAACTTTTTGAACGAATTTTGATTTTGTGATATTGGCAATATCGTGATATCGATATTCCAGATATCACGATATTGGCAAAAATTTACTGATATTGCGATATCGGCAATTTCGATACCTCAGTATCTATCAGTAAAAATGGCCTATATCACAATATTGATATTTTCAATTTTATTAAACTTCGCCCAAAGAAATGCACTTGTAATGCAGTAAATAGCTGTATCTATGGAATATATGCACAGATGTTCAAAGTTGGTAATAGAATTACATGAGACTAACATTTGTAATTTGTGTTACTTCCAGACACTTTTTATATCAGAAATGTGTGAAAGTTCAGGAGTTTCACTGTGTAACATGGAGGGGTTATATTGCCAAAAGGCATTCCTCTATATGCATCCTTGTAATATTTTTCACTAGAGATAACTCGCATTATCGCATATAATTACATAGGAAACAGATGATTTAAGTTGAAACAATGCACATTTTGATTGGCTGGTATTGAATCTCATTTGGAAAACAAAAAATCTTACAGAATATAATGCAGTTAAAGTGAAGAAGACTGTGATATGAAGAAAATAAAGGTGTAGAGTTTTATTTAATCCAATGCGCCTCTTCTTTTGTGTTTCACTGAACTCACATGGAGAGGTGCAGTGCTTCGTGCACGTGGAATTACAGGTGAACTCTAACTAAATACATATGCTCAGAATATTTTGGGATTAGAGCCAATGTTTGTTTGTTTTATTGTCTGTAAACTTAGCCCTGTGCTACACAGCAATTTCAGTAGCTCGCTTTTAAAATTGATATGGATTGTTTGCCTAAATTGGAGCAAATATACTCCTATCTGCACTAATAATTGATGATCACAGCCCTCTATGATAGGGTTAAATCACTCAAATAAAGGAATGATCCCAGGTCTTGGGAAAAAATGCTTTCAAAATTGCTTACAAACATACAAAATTGCTTATGATTGCTCTTGAAAAAAAATCACTCCATTGCTCTACTTTTCCAAATCATGCTACAAAAAAATTGCTTTATAAACTTAGGCCTTTGTCATACACTCCTAGCTCCTAGTGGGAGAGAGGCAGAGAGAACACTGATTGTTCTGCTCAACTTTATCTGCTTCAGGCTATGCACAAAAGTAAAGCAGAATTTTTGACTTGGATTCCTACTTACTAAAGTAATTCAACATTGTGGGTGATCCATAGCATCCTTCTCATTCCCACACTATTTCTCCTCAACCTGCAGAATAAACATAAATACTAAATCAATATCAGCAGCACCTCTGAACTGGTACCATTGTGCCATTCTCATTTTTCCATGCTACAGTAAAGGCAACACAAAATAAAATCAACAAATTTGTCAGCTGGGATATTCATATATTCTCTCAAAGTGAATTTTAAGTACAAAACCTGAATAGTGACTAAGATCAGTATTTAATTTAATATTCTTATAATGTATTAATTCACTATTAACTGCCTCTTAAGTTGTTCTTTCTGACACATAATAGACATTCACTTGCTACATAATTAACCTTTTAGAATTGCACACTTTAAAACAGAAAATGCTTTACTGTAAGCGTGTCTATAATAAATGAGTAGGAATCTTAACTAATTTTTGAAACAATGAATTTTTTGGATCTGTTATTTCTAGACTTTGGAAATACTAAATGTGACTTGGTAAAAACGTAAAAGTGATGCTGTCATATACTGTAGTTATTTATGCATGAGACCAATGTGGCATTATATATAAAGTAGTTTAGTTATGTACAATACATGTACTAAGATAAACAAATAAAGAGAATTTGCTTATTTTATATTTAAAGGTACCAGCAGTGTTTTTTTTTCCAAGTGTCTGTATTCTTGGCAATAACATAGCACCATTGCCTAACTTCATTTAAGGAATTAAATCACTATTGGCTGGCAATGCCTAGATAGATTTTAGCCGGACAGACAAAAACCACTTCCCTATTAAAATAGTATATGTATAACTAAAGACACTACTACGCCACTGAAAATATCAAAACACAATATAAGCCCATTCATTAGTTATTTGAACAATAAAATCTACCAATTTCCTTAATGAAAATCCATGTTGATAACCAGTGGAACTACAAATGTATCAATTAATAGAATACAATGAGTTAATTAAAAATAAGTCTGGTGTTAATTTCATAGGTGAATTAGCCAGTGAATGCATTTATTTCATTTTTACTTAATAAATATCTGTATTTATTTACAATGATAGATTGAATCTTTTCTACCAACTTCCATGATTATATAACAAGGAAACTCAGTAAAGAGAATGCTGAACTTTGCAAACTTACCTAGGGCTACAGACACATACCAGAGGCACACCTGGACTGAATCAATATACAGCACAGTGGGAAACAACGTTCTCTATCAGATGTACCATGTATTCATTTGAGTAGAAACACCTGCTATCAAGACTAAGGCAATCTTATCAACAACGCACATACTTACTAAGCATAGATGTACTTTGTTATCCTGATTTCATCCATCTTCTATTTAAAGCATTCAAGACTTAACTTTTTCCTATACTTTATCTTCTCTAGATTAAACCATTTCTCTTTACATGCTTTAGATGCCAAAATATACATTTTTATATGTATACAATCCTCAAGTTTTCCTGAATTTGTACCCAAACTAAAGGATTTCTAAGTTACCTAATCCTATTTTACAAATCTGAACTGGTAAAGCTTTTTGTAATAAATTGTCACTGCCAACAGTAGAGTTCATTCATTTTAAAAATATCAAAAACAAGTGCTTATGTTGGTGCAGAAAGCACTCCATTTGCAAGATATATATGGGGTTTATTTATGAAAGGGTCACAACTCACATTCATTTGCTGCTTCCCCGTTTCCCTATATTTGGGAATTCAGCAATCTCTGCAATGTAGAAAATTTGCAACCAATTCGGCCACTGAAGATAGTGGTGGATTATGGAGTGCTTCACATCACTTTTCATAAACATGCACAGGTAATTCACCTATTCATCAAGCATCAAAAGTCTGTCAAAGTAGTGAATTTGACAAGACATACTGTGTCACATTCGCCAGTTTTACTTTGACAGATCAAAGTGGTGAAATTGGGGGCTGGTGCCAGGCTCCTACTGCCCGACTGGCTATGCTTTGCATCACAAGAGATGCCATTTGCTGCTGTTTGCTTCTTTGCTATGATAATCCTCTGGTGAATAAGGAGTAGATGATTTACAACTATCAGAGCATAGTGATCCAAAGTGAAAACAAATTCACTCTGAAAGTCAAATTCTAACTTTGATGAATAAGCCCTGTAATTCATTAAAAAGATGAAAATGTTTTACCTAAGGCATTATAAACTCAAATTAAAGCATATTTAACAAGGTAACAGAGGAGTTGCAGACACTTATACCACTAGATTTCATAAACATGTACAAAATCAACAAAAGTTTTTGAAAATCAACCTATAATTATAACAGTTCCGACAAATGTTTGTATTACTGTAAAAGAAGTCTCTTAGACTGTAGTCACCACCAGTAATTGTGTTTAGTTTGTGTTAAGAGCACAGTATGCTTTTCTTCTTTGAAATTGTAATAAATGATTCATTTTCTCGCTTCTGTACGTATTTCAGATATATATCATGCAACGTTTTCTACGTTGTAGGCATGTAAATACTGTAATTACATCCATCATTAGGAATTATCAGAAGCAGTGAATTTCATGCATGATGAAAAATTTAAATAATAAATTGTCTAAAACATATTCACATTTAATTTGTCAAATATTTTTAGGAACAAACTACCAACTGTACGTTAAGACTGGGGGTTATTCACTAAAGTCCAAATTGATGCATATAGGTGTGAATTCACCAGATAAAGACAGTCGCAATAGGCTGCTACTGTCGCAATTGCATTTTTATAATGAGAATATTTATTATGGGAAAATAAGATTGCGATTCTATTATGGGAAAATTGACGCAATCCTAACATTAAAAAATTGTTGCAACTTTACAATAGGGAAATCGTAGTGGATTTACTATGGGAATCTGCTGTTTGTGAATTCACACCTTAGTGAATAACCCCCAAAGTGATAAAATAACTATTTCTTTAAAGCAGACGTGAAGTATTGGTTCCCATTTTTATCTGGAGAACTTGAACCCCTTTTATTCCAGCACGCATACAGAGCACCAGAAATTCTTTATAAATAAACTTTATATGATTTATTAAAAAAAAACAGACAAATCAGTCGGTTCCTATAATCAGACAATTTTCATTACAATAGGGCTCAGTTCTGTCTCTATTTGAAAATTTCAGGGTATGAGAAGGAAGGGCAGCCATTGCAGCACCTGAGAAGTCCCCACTTCCAACAGTAGGTTCCTTGTGCACAGTAATTGGAAAGTCAATTCACTCTGGAAAACTATCCATTCTAGCACTCCTTATTGAATTTAAAATAACCTTTTGCTAATACTGTGTGTGTCCTATTACAGTAGTGTACTAATAAACAATCTTTCATACTACCTTTGTATTCTCCAGTCAGCTCAAAATTCACAGAGGAAGGTGAGAGAAGTACCTCTTCTATTGAAGGACACTGGCAGGTAGAAGAAAACAGCAGAAGACAGTAACAAGACCAAGAAACATTGTCAAAGGTTGGGCAGGCAGAACTCAACTGAAATCTGGTGAATTCCAGACCTAGGGGGTAATTCAGCAAGGTGTGAACTCACCTTGCAATGCTTAAATTCACTTTGCAAAAATGGTTATGCGCTGGCATCTCTCCTATATGTGCACATCAGTGCACACTTTAAAGGTATTCCAGTCTCGCGAGGAGACTCGAGTGGTCGCGAGGAGATTGAAATACCTTTAAAGCGTGCACTAATGTGCACGTGTAGGAAAGAAGGCAGCGCGTAACCATTTTTTCGAAGTGAATCGAAGCATCGCAAGGAGAATTCACACCTTGCTCAATTTACCCCCCTAGTTGGAGCAGGAAGAGTAGAATCAGAATCCAGTATAACAAAGCAATGGTCAGGCAAATCTATTCAATTTGTGGTTGTCTGCAGGAAAATGTCAAGATTTAGGGGGGAATTCAGCAAGCTCAAAAGTGAGGC
>WMED01004279.1:9315-20956 GCA_019650415.1 Pipa parva
CCCCCCCCCCCCCCCCCCCCGCTTAAGAAATAGAGCAGATACTGCTGACCAGAGTAGTCACCTGATGCCTTTAAAAACAAACACATGCCAGTTACTTATGGTAGCCACCCCCATCTCTTTAAGTCAGATACTGCAGTGTAGCACTAATTTTCCTATGTATACACAACCGAGTCACTTTACATTAGACTAAAGAAAACTGCGTAATAATTGCACAAATGACTATATAAAACAGGGCTGTCAAACCAGCTGAAAATCCCTCCTGCTTCACTTTTGTTTACAGATCAGTTCAGAATCAAGAGGAGATACTCCTTTATAAGCCACGGCCATCTGCAAGATTCACCAAATATGCAATTGGTTGAAAAGAATCAGCTCCCACAGCCTGCTGTTGCAGGACTAATAGACTACTGTGTTTCCCTGAAAATAAGACAGGGTCTTATATTAATTTTTGCTCCTAAAGACACGCTAGGTCTTATTTTTGGGGAAACACAATACCACTATGGTATATTTCCAGTATTTTTCTGCAGCTAGGTCTTATTTTCAGGAGGCCTTCTATTTCTAAGCTTGTAAAAAAAAAAAAAAAAAATTGCACTAGGTCTTATTTTTGGGGAAACAGGGTAACATTCAGTCTAGATCCAGACTATTGCTTCCCGTAAAAGACCAATGAAAAACATCCAAGGCAGGGCTGCACAGATTTCAGCAAAAGCTTTGAGGCTACATTTTCTTCTGGTGTTCCTCTAAAAGTTAAAGTTTGCATGTATGCACACAAACATTTCTTTACAAGAATGCATCTTAAATTGTCAACAATGTACCATGCAACGTATTGCTTCAGATTTTATATCAATGCCCCAAATGGTGAATTTAAAGAGAAAAAAAAAAAAAGCCACTACATGAAATAGACCTCCTGCCATGTAATCCATGGATAATGGGGGTTTGCAGGCCTAATCCTTGTTAAAGTGTACCTGTCACCTCATAAAAAAAAGTACCTTTATACATCATTTCTGTCATCTTCCCTGTCAGCTTGACTTTTTCTTGAGTTGGGCGGGGCTAAACGATGATTGACATTATAGCTCCTCCAATCAGATCCCTGCTAGATCACGATTTAAGGGATCCAACTGTAGGAACTTTAACGTCAGGTCATCCTTCTAGCTCTCCCTAACACAGAAAGAAAAATCAGACTGACAGGGAAGATGACACTTCATATTTATATTGCATATTCCTTAAAGGGGAAGTAAAGGCTGAAATGAAATTAAACATTTAAGTTCTACAGAAATGCTGTATATAAAAACAAAAACAAAACAAAAACCAACAACAAGACACCAAACATTTCATTAGTAGAACCTAAATTAGTATTAGAGTTTTGAGGCGACAGGTGCACTTTAAATGACTATAAAAGGGATCACTCTCCTGTGGTCCACATCAGTTTATGGAAACATCTCCATATTCTTTTTCCCCCAAGCAAGTTTGTTGAAATTTTGCTGAATAAGCCTATATACACCCTCTTTATGTAAAGGTAAAAACAGTTTTAAAGGGCTTAATGAACACTGGTGTTTTCAGTGCAGTTATCCATGAACGTTCTCTATGGAACTAGGCTGTGTTGCATTACACTGTACATGTAAGTTGCAGCAGGTGCCTAGTATAAACTAGAGAGTATACAGCGACAGTCTAACAAATAATATACTTCTGTCATGTGGCTTGCTATTCCCATTTAAATAAGCACAATATGGAAAAGCTGTGGCTTCTGCAGATGAGCATCCATCACAGAGCACTGCTCTTCGCCATAGGAAATATTGGCTTTTACTTCTCCCACTTATTAAATCCTGAACTATGGAGGAGCAAAAGTACATTAACAAAATATTTTCAAAGAAAACACTATGCTAACCTTAACTGCCAATGCAATGAAATTTTCAATTTTTCCCCCCTTCAAACCCATCTGCAAATTCAACAGTACAAATTAAAATGATAGAAAAGTCTCCCAAGAGGAAGTGTCCTGAGCTACATATATAATTGGGGAGGTGGTCATTTTAACTTCAGGTTAAACAAGTTGAAATAATTAATAAAAACATGCACAAAGGATTTCAAATGACAGCCATAATGCATTATAGCCTCTTCCCATTTACCTGCCCACTGGGCATCCTGAATGAACAACACCCAACTCTGCCTCCAGACAGTTCTGAATACTTTAGTCTTATACAAAAACAGATGGATCCCTCCCCACATGGGTGTGACATAAAGTTAGTGGTTCTCCAATTATTAAAGTGATAATGACACCTGTGGGTTTTTTTTCTCCATATCATTGAAATACAAACCTATAAATTATGTTTTTGTAATTTTTGTCAGGTGCCTCTCTGGGCTAAGATTTAAACCTAATTTCTGTCATATAGAGTCTGATCTGACATGCTTTTTAGCATCATCATCAAATCATTGCCCTTAATTTTGGTATTTATAATATACACATGCTGCATGGGGGGCCATAAATTGGAAGCACACTGCATTGGTTTATGGTAACAAGTTTCAGAACTACACAGTGTTGGACTGGGGGTACCTGGGCCCACTGGGAGGGCCCTGCTGTCACATGATATGCCAGAGAGAGGGAGTCTCAAACATATCTGGCTGGCCTGCTTTTCCAATTTATAAAGCTCTTTCCACCTCTTTTTATTGATTTAACATTTTGCCAGGTTGAGGGTGGCGAAAATCCATTATTCCCTATGGAGATTGGTCTGTAAAATTTGTCGAAGTCCCTGGCATAATAATCGGTGATATCGATATTAAAGGGCCCCGTTGAAATGAATGTTAATTTTAGTGGTATCTCTGCATTGATATTTACCAATATTGATTTTTATCAATAACGATACTTTTTTGTCCGATTTTTTTTCAATGAAGGGGAAAGGAAAATGTGGCGGATGTAAAAATAGGTGAAAATGGCAAAAAGTAGCAAAAAGTGCAAATATGGATTTTTGACTTTAGTAAATATGTCCCGTGCTTTGTATAGCTGATGCTATGCTATGTTCTGCCCTTTAACCATTTGTTTCTCTATTTTTAAGTGTGTCTCCAGGTAAATGGAAGATCTGGTCACTAAACTCTAATTAATATATATAGAATAATAGTTATAGATTATAGTTCACTTTAACCAGTGCTTTTTTTGTAAAAAAAATATTTGCCGGTACTGCTCCTAACGCAGCACTAACACAGCCAGCCACTGTCTGTCTGAATGACCTGATCAGTCATCAGATTTTCCGGTACGCCGTACCGGCTCGTACCACTACAAAAAAAGCACTGACTTTAACTAATAAAATTCTCAGTCTTGCAGAGTTTGCATTTACTTTGATAAACCTCTGCACAAGTTTATCTGCACAGGACTCCATTTCCCAGAATTCAAAATGCAGAATCCCCACTTCCTCTGACAGCTTCAGACACTGCATTCATGCCTCTCCCAGAAGACAGTACATGGCCTCCTCACCTCATAGGGAGTAGTCTTAGCCTCTTGATGGAATTCTCTATCCTGCCCTATATGTCTAATGGATAGTCCCCACCATCCCCAATATGGCTCCCCCTCCTGCTTGGCATTGGTGGCGCAGAGCAGCATCAATGTCATCACACCTACTCCAGGCATGAGCAGTGATGATTTTTTTGCTCAGTGGCGAAATCATGACTGCGCATGCCTGGAGTAGGCATGATGAAGTTGACACCGCCGATGTCAGTCAGGAGGGGGAGCCAGAGCGCAGCTTCATAGCTCTGTGAATATGCCTTCAAACTTCCGAATAGCTACTCCATTCCCTATGAAAGTTAGCACTTCCCACCTGGTGCCAAGTGCATTTTATAATATATTAATTTCATTTTAGCCTTTATTTCTCCTTTGAGGAATCTGCAATATAAGCAATCGCCACTAAGTGGCAGCATAACTCTGTGTATTTAACCCATGTTCTTTTTCCTGCCCAAAATTCATAGAGAAGCGAGTAGTACAATATCTCTAAACATTATGATGGTTCAAGCCAACTTCATAGCCAAATTATATAAAGGAACTGATCTGCAAATCTGATAAAGATGGACGGGACAGTCAGGGAAACATATTGTGAAATGTAGAGAAAGTGTTTGATTCTGCTGTTCCTTTAAAGGCGAGCGCCATTCATTTAAATTGGGGATTTTATAGTATGATCTTGGCACTCATATTTTTAATGATTTCAGGTTTTTTCTTTTTGACTGAATATCTCATGTAATTTTTGCTACTGGTGCATTTACTTACAGTTAGTAATCCTGAGGCATTAAATATTAATTTATTTACTGTGCATATTTATATACAGCAGTTATTTCCAGAAGCTTACAATATAGTTTCCCTCCAGCCTCCCACAGACAGACATAGACTAGGTCCAATTTAATCAGGCTTCAACCTAGTATGGGCAGTGTGATGATGGGGCAGTGTGATGAGTCAGTGGTCAGCACTGCTGCCTTGCAGCGCTGGGTTTAATTCCACCTTGGACTTTATTTGCATTGAGTTTATATGTTCTCCCCACACCTGTGTGGGTTTCCTCCCACAATCCAAAAACATACAACAGTGTCTGTCTGTGTGTGTTTCCAGACAAGGAATTGAAAATTCTATTTCAACCTTTATGATTTTTCCAGTAATTTCCATTTCGCTTTACTTTTAGATTCTGCTGATTTATATAAGGTTGGGATAAAAAATTTTTTTGTTTTTTGCAGTGATTTCCAGTTATGTTTACCTTCCATTTCTGATAAATATTATTTTGATATTGCAAAGCTTTTTTTGACTGTGTCTAACTCCATAGGAAATAATGGTTTATGGCAACCTGAGGCAGGCGAACACCTGCAGGTGATACAATTGTTGTTGAGTAGCTTTCAAATAGGCAAAAATGGCAAATTCAATACAAAAAATGCTGTTTCTCCATTGTTAACTAGTCAAAAACCTTTAAAACTTTGATAAATATCACCCGGGGGATATTTACTAAGACTCTTTTGACCAGATCAGATAGTTTTACCCTGTTTGCTGTTTCATTCCTTTGCACTTTTTCGATTCCCCTGATTAATAAAGAATTGCTAAAAATGTGTCCGATATTCGTTATCGATAAATATACGGTAGATCCGTTGAAAGGCATGTTTTTCAGTGTTTTTCAGTGTTTTTCAGTGTTTTTCAATAAGGTTCCCCTTTCATTTCAGATTGGTTGTTTTTTTGATTATTCTGTAGAAGAGACTGGACCAACTCCATAGGGAATAATGGGTTTATACCAGCTTGAGGCAGACAAATAATTTTAGTTGGTAAAATTGTCCAAGAACAATTTAGTAAATAGGCTGTTTCTCCTGCACTAAATGGTCAAAATACTTTTCAAATTTAGTAGATCTCCCCCATGGAGTGTTTTCTGTTTAGAGTGCTCAGCCTTGTTTGTTTGGGAGGGCAAAGTGGGTGGAAGTATGGAGCTCTGTGCTGTGGGGGACTGCAGGTTGCTCTTCAGGTGGTGTTTGGGGGGGGGGTCTTTGTCCTTCCAGTGAGTTTTTTCCCTCCTCTGATACATATATCTTACTTTATCCATCATGTGCAGCTGCATTTAAACTACTGTACCCAGCATCCACTGTTGCTGTCACTTAGGACATTATTTCCCACAGCCCATTCACAAAGCCCTAAATTACTATTCAGCCAATCTCCTGAATAATCCTGTAGATGTGTGTGTTTGAACAGAGATGGTCTGAGGGAACTTACTGCCTAGGGTTCTGCTCCCTCCTTTGGATTTAGAAAACTGGAGGTGGGGCTCAGTGATTTCATTTGCAGTATGGTAAGGGTAGGGTTTTAAAATGGGGGCAAACTGGGTTGCTTTGGGGCAAGATTAGAGTGGGGATGGAGTGGAGCCACAGTTAAAGATCCCGGACCAGAGAACTTTAGGGTTTTTGTAATTACTTAGCAAACCTGGGAGTCTCTGGGTAAAATCCATATGTATTAATTAAGTATGGTTAGACCAGAGCCAGTTATTGGAACTTTTCCTTTAACATGCTATACTAACTACAAGGATGCCACAGGAACAATGTCCATCTTTTGTTCTCTAGGGGAATGGGTGTTCCCCAATCTTTAGTGCTCATAGAGCAACTCTGGCATTCTTACAGCTTTTCCCTCTTCCCCTCAACAGCCACTTAACATCCACAACAAAGATGGATGCTGCCAGCAAAACACATTCTGCATCGTGCATGCCAATATCCTCATCAGAATAGTAAGTCTTATATGTGCAAAGTAGGTATCCATAGAAATTAATATAGACTTCCACATTGCAATTTTCATATGTATCTCTTTAAAGATGGCCTGTTTGTTAATGTGAAAGTAAATGAATATTTAGAATAAAATCTTTCAGAAATGTTGAAGCAAAGCTTAAAAATAGAGTAGAAATAAAGTTGGTGGGATATTTTAATATTTCTGTTCTTTAAATTATGAGATGCCCAACAAAGTGAAATGACATATATTTTTATATTATAATGTCTTGCATTTATGGAAAACACATATTAAACATATAATAGGTCTAAAATCATATGGGTATTTTCATTGTAAGGCCTACCAATTTAGAGGCGATATGCTCAGAATAGTCAGACAGTTTTCAAATAAAAATGTTATGCAGATGGTTTTTAACCAGTTCAAATATATGGGGGTTATTCACTAAGGTGCGAAATCTACTGTCGAATTCTCAAACAGTGGATTCCCGTAGCAAATCCGCGACAATTTCCCCATTGTAAAGTTGCAACAATTTTTTAAAGTTAAGATTGCGACAATTTTCCCATAATAAAGTCATGACTGCAACAATATTTTCATTATAAAGATGCAACTGCGACAGTAGCAGTCTATTGTGACTGTCTTTATTCTGGCGAATTCGCACCTATACGCAACCATTCGGACTTTAGTAAATAACCCCCATAGTTCTGAGAGTTGACATATTGAAACAAGATATGCATGCCTAGTGAACAACCAGTCCCTTTCCAACAATATATCAATATAAATCATAGAGAGTTTCCAAGTATCAAAGTTCATTGCTCATATACATACAGTATATTATGAACAGTAACCATAATGAAGTTTAATGTCATTTTATGTTCACCCATGAACTCAGTATACTGTGTTGCCTGTTCGTAGAGTCATCCTTTCCCCTGCTGGCTTCCCAGAACACTACTCCCCCGACATGAATATACGACTAAGATACTCTCAAGGCTGTTATCCTTGACTTTGAATTTTCCCCTCCCATATAAAACTCCCTCCACCTGCTTTGAAATGAAATACTCAGTAGGAAACGTGAAAGAATGGCAAAGAGTTCCGGAATGTCTGAGGAGTTTGATCCAATAGGCCATCCTGCTATCAAGAGATACCGGCAATAAATGAGCTAAAAATCACCTACATGGTCAGTCTACAAGATCCCATAGTCATTAATCTAGAGGGAAATGTCTTATGGGGAATTCCTTTTCAGCACTCTAGTGCTATCTTTTGCATTCATACCACCAGGTAAGGATCATTCTAGTGATAGAGCCAGGAATGTTGGATGTTTTATACATTTTATATAATATGATTTCTCTTTCCTCAGCTGTACACCTAAAAGGCATCTCCTGTGCTAGATATGGGAATTCATCTTTCACTGTCCCCATGTCTACCTTTGGGGTGGTACAAGAACCTGGAAAGATATTCTGCAAAGACAGCAACTGCTGCATGGGTTTATGGAATCTGCAAAACGGGAAGCTTCAACCAATCATATTAAGTGCGATATTCTAGAAAGTTCTGAATGGATATGTTGATGGTAGATTTCTGGCAGCTACAGTATTTATAGGGGACATTTCACAGTGGTCATACTATTTTAAGTAACTGTGTAGTAGGTTTTTAGTTTTTGGTCTAGTCCTTCTCCAGAGAGGCTTTAAAACCACAGTTGCGTTACTTAGGGCCACTGACTCTGAAAACCACATACTGCTTTAAATATTAGATTGGGACAAGCATAAAACAGTATTCTCCACAGATATTCTGCACAATTCCTTAAAATTGTTTGGCTGCCATCAGAAATCACACGCTGTGAGGTCTCCCCTCCCCACATGACATTTTTGTTACAATGTGTTCTACCCAGTATTATTGCTCCATGCTTAGCAGGATATTAGCTGCATTTCTCAGTACCCAGGCCAAATCCAAATGTGACTGACTGGGGTTCCCTTCGTTTGCTGAGATAATTGTACCCTAGATACCCTGTTGTTGACAGCCCTGCATAATTGTATTACTGATGAATGTACACATATGACAAGTTATTTTTTTCTTGAAATGTTTTCTTGAACATGGATAGTTTATATAATGAAATTAAAATAGTTGTTTATGCTAGAGAGTCAAAGAGATGATTTTTTTCTAGGATCACTTATTGAGATGATGTCAGAATCCAAGCTCTTCAGCTTTTTTCGATAGTCGACAGCTGCCTGAGAATGCTGGGAATTATTGTTAATGCTAAGAGGTTTACAAACTTGAAAATCCTTGCTTAATGTGTAGCCTTTGAAAAAAATAAATAAATCTCAGTGCTGTAAATATGAACAGATACATATTTATTATAGGAGTTACAATTTTTGTTTCTGTTTACAAAGGCTGTTTCCCAAAACATGCTGTGTGCAGATCGGATGTCTGCAACCCTGGGGGAAGCCAGTATCAGTATCACTGCTTATGTTCTTCAGACATGTGCAATGCAAATATTAGCCTTCCACACCAACCCATTGCCCCACGTGAGTATATCTAGAAGACCTAGGGGGAGGCTGGAACACTGGGTATAAGAAATAATATTATACACTAAAATGTTGCAGTGTTTAGTGGGGGTTGGCTAAAGTTATTTTTGGGTTTTTTTTCTTGCCATTCACTTTCCTGGAAGCAAAGAAAACAACATATTAAGTTTTGATCTGTTCTAAGTACTAACTACATTTGATCGAGGATTTGCATAGGATAAGATGGGGGTATGAAATTACTTTACACACTTGACTTCCTGGTTTTTCTTAAAGAGCCAGTAGCACTAGATATTAGAAATTTGTCATGTATATTATCAATTGTGTATTTTATATGTTTTCTTTGATGCCAAAGTCATGCTTTGTACTGCTTTTGTGTTTCCAACTTAGGCTGCTGTTTGTAGACGTCTTTGTACTAGAACTAAAGAGCTTGTTACTCTAGGGGTGAGTCAACTTAGGTGGGCTAAAAATACTTACCAATACAGGTCTTTTGTCCCCTACCACCTCCTGCTTCAGCTGATCTTCTTTTTGCAGGTTCCAACCTTTTAATCCCCAGCACTTCCTTCTTTATTGCCACATGTGCAAATGCAGAAGTGGAATTGAGACCATAATGTTGCATCTGCTCTTGCTTGCATTAACATTGCAAAAGAGGAGGCATGTCTGCAAGGGGATTGTGATGCTGCAAACTGAAAAAATAAGATCGCTGAAAGAACATCAAGCAGAGGACAAAAGACTAGCACTGGCAAGAATAATTAGACTAGTAGATTAGATCAGAATAGTATTAACTAGAATTTTCCTAAAATTGAATTTTACACCTGAAAGTGATTTATATGTTTACGACATGCAGCCACAGTTTTAGGATGAAGATATGGGCCAACCCAACTTTCTCAGGAAAGGTGGGTATGAGTCACTGCATTAGCCATTGGCTTTTCCTGCTTTATCAGCAAAGATAAAAAAAGTGGCTCTGTTGGAATTGGGGGGGTTATAAAATAAGGTGCAAATTTGACTGTCGAATTTGCAAACAGAGGATTCCCATAGCAAATCCGCAACAATTTCCCCATTGTAAAATTGCAACAATTTTTAATGTTAATATAGCGACAATTTTCCCATAATAAAGTCGCTGACTGCAACAATATTTTCATTATAAAAATGCGACTGCGACAGTTGAATCTGTCTTTATCTGGCGAATTCGCACCTATACGCAACAATTCGGACTTAAGTGAATAACCCCCTGAATATTCAGTGTCAGTTGCATTGTTTTTAACTGAGTACGTAACTAATGGAACATGCAGATTTTCTGAGGAAATTATATGTCCTTAATGGGTACTCTACTTGTTTTATTTGAACTTCACAGGCCCCAGTGCAAAATTTGCACCAAGTTTGCTCCAACTCCCCCACCACCCCCCATAACAAGCCCCATATTGCTAGTTCTTTTACTAACTGGGGGAGGAAGCAGTGGTAAAGAAATGCATTGGAGCTGCAGTACAGTGCAGTATACAGTATCCACATTCCTTGTGAGTGCAGACTCTATTACAACTGCAACTGTCATATTCTGCCATTGGAAGCCACCCCTCCAACAGTTTATTATGTGGCACATTACCACAAGTGCACTGAACTAAAGTGGTTTAAAGTAATGCAGAGAAAAGTGATACTTAAAACATTCTTTTGACAGCTCTACATGTAATAGTCCTATGTGGCATCAGTGAAAAGCTGTTTGACATCTGCATTTTAATTTGATCCAACAGCCCCCAATATACAATAAACAATTATTATTATTATTATTATTATTATTTCTACAAAGTAAAATTATTTTGGAAATATCAGAATTTCTCTCTATAGACTGGCTGCACAATATTTACAAATCACTCATGATTCTTTTCCATTTTGTGTGATCAATGCTATTGGTTTACTCACATTAATCTGTTTCAGTCTCTCTCTCTCTCATCAAACTATGTAACTAACACTGTTGGGAAAATAAATTAGTGGGAAAGAATGCTGGCTTCTAGAGTTTGATTACATAGGCAGCTAGGATTGCCCCTTATCTCAGTGGAGCACAGATGGTGCAGGGGGAGGAAACATGTTGCTCTCACTTGGTTTCTTATCAGCCACACAAGTTGGACTGGAGAGATGGAACAACTCCTATGATTGGATGGAAGCTGCGAGGGAGCAACCGAAGAATTCCATCAGTTTCAGTAAGCGCATGACCACAGACTCTGGCTTCACAAAAGAACCATGTGATGTACTACTGTACACTGTACAGCTGGAATATGTCATAGTGACAAGCAGGTTTACTCGGTACCTGATGTTTGAAAGATAGGAAATATGAGACAGTTAAGGACATCCTTTACAGCTTGCACAAAACACATAGTGGGGAAGATATAAGATGATGTTAGCATAAAAAAATGGACTCTAAGATGCTCTTTACAGTATTGGTGCCATTTATCCCAATGTGTTATTTATCTTTGCCTCCATATTGTAGCAAATACAACTTTTTTTTACTCCTTTTTTTTTTACTTTAGTGTTAGTCAGTGTGTAAGTATAAGTGTAACTGATGTAGGAAGCAAATAACAAAAGTTAACAATTCAGTTCCGGAATATAATTTCACACTCATTAAAGGCATACTTTTAATGCTGCATACTTTATATTTATTTTTTATTGAAGCATGTGGGGACTCATTGTCAAAAGTACAAACAGTTGCGTAGAGGTCTGAATTCACATCTATTCACCACTTCCCCATGTTCACTTATTGAATAAACTCTGTGAAGTGGCGAATACTCAACCAATTCAGGCGGCTACGATAGTTTAGATCTTATGGAGCTCTTCGCATCACTTTGAGAAGTGTGTGCGCAGGTACTTCTACTAGTGACTAGGACAGGGGTGGGCAATTAATTTTCCCAAGGGGCCGCATGAGAAATTGGGATGGTTT
>WMED01004280.1:0-15246 GCA_019650415.1 Pipa parva
AGTGTTGCCTGTCTTACAACGCCCCACCCCATGCTGTGCTACCCCCACAAAACCCTCCCATACTGTGCTACAGTCACAACCCCCTAACATTCTATTCTGCCCCCACCCCACTGTGCTGCCTCCTCCTTCCAGACTGGCCCTGATATAGGAATATTAGTAGATGCCAATATTAATATCTGCAACTGTGGCTGGCTGAGGTTGAAAGGCCTGTGCAAGTAATGGTTTCATGGGGCTCAAGTTGAGTTTTTACAGTGCCAGTTGATATATGTAGCGATCTGCCAATATGAGTACGCGTGCCCGTTAAATTGTTCTGAGCAGGTCGACCTTTACACTTTTATTGCCGCAATCTTGTGCCCAATCATGGAAGCCAACAGTGGCTTGTCAACTTGCCTCTAAAGACAACATGATGAATGTCCTGCAAAGAGTCAAAGTGATTTAAGTCTGCAGTACATGCAGGAGATATACAGGGAGATCTGATTTCAAATCTCTAGCTGTGAAACAAAGGAAAGTCACTTTAATCTCTGTAATTGATGTACTATAAATGTGATTGTAAAACACTGCATTCGCCAGCACAACTGCATAAATATTCCATAAAGCGCCAACAACTCAATGTATCTTTTCCAGCCTCTCTTCTGATATTCAGCCTTGTTATTCTGATTGATTTGGTTTTAGTTTACAATTCGTAAACGCTTTCTCGCTGCTAATTTTCCTCGCTAAAGGTTTTGGTTTTTTTCCTTCACATCACAAGATCCGATTCTGGATCTTAGAAAAAGAAATCTATTGACAGTTTTAAACCGGGAATTCGCAGAGCAGAAATCGCAGTTTCAGAATAACGGAATAGAACGGCCGGCCATATTATAACTCCCTCGCTCCTGTATACATTCAGAATATGTTCCAAGAGAATTGCGCTTAGCGGTAAAGAACCGCTAAAATGTACAAGGATAAATAAATGATTTTTGTGAACTGTGAAGCAAAGCCTTTTAACCACTGGAACGATCTTTAAACATTATCTATAATTTGCATTTCTATCATTTTTACCAGCACCTTCATATACCTGATTTTTATTTGGACAGTCTTTGTATGTGTTTGGTGATCTGAAGACCCCTTCACATGGTGCAAATAAAGCCACAAATACTTTTAAATAAAATGTATGTATTATATGTATAATGTATGTATAATTTTATTTATAAAGAGCCACAAATTTACGCAGCGCTGTACAATTCAGCAATACAAGTATAATACAGGCATGGGAAAAGTGCATTACACAATACAGTATAATATCACAAGGATACTTCACTTTAAGTGCCAGGTTGCCGGTGACACAATTGGGGGTTATTCACTAAGGTGCGAACTCGACTGTCGAATTCTCAAACAGCGGATTCCCATAGCAAATCCGTGACACTTTCCTCATTGTAAAGTTGCGACAATTTTTAAAGTTAAAATTGCGACTAATTTCCCATAATAAAGTCCCGACGGCGACAGTAGCAGCCTATTGCGAGTGTCTTTATCTGGTGAATTTGCACCTACATGCAACAATTCAGACTTTAGTGAATAACCCCCAAATGTGTTTCCATAGCTCCCAACTTTCCAGATACAACAGCGGGACAGCACCCTCCCCCTTGGTAGTGATACTGCCAGTGCCCCTCTCACTGTCTTCTGATTGGCTGTGCACCAGTGACATCACAGGGAAATTAAGCTGTTACCAGAGTAACCTGGGAGTAAGGGACAATCCCATTTTTTGGGAAACCTGGGAGGTCTAGGTTTTGCTTTTTCAGATATCGATGATTCACTATACTGCTGTATTTGAGCTTTTGTATTGCGCTTCAATAGATTACATTTCCCCCAGTAACTATTATTTTATATAAAATTAATTTAAAAACAACCTACCTGAAAGAAAACAGCCATGGCAGCGATCATCCTCTTCTCTGCGATTGCAGTCCCAAAACTGTCAAAGTCATCGGGATTGTAAAAGTAAATCTGCATCTGTCAGGGAGTAAATCATACAAATAGTGATTAAAGTCGCATGTAAAAACCTCATCTGAATAAAGCAGCACGTGCACAAATTCAGTATACATCACATTCGCTTTCCTTGCCCAATTAAAGGCAAAATAAATCAAATACTCCAAACTCGAGTTTAATCGAATGTAATGAAAAACATTTCTCTATGAAAAACAAAAACAACAACAACAACAACAAACCATGTCCAGTTCAGGTCAAAACATGAAGCTGCCAATATGGAGTGTGCGCTCTGTCTCCAATGCCGGCGCTTCATCAAACATAGGTGCAGTGTTGGAGGATTATGATACAATCAATAATATAACAAAGACATAAAGGACATCCCTACAACATCCCTACACACAGCAATGTGCAACAAAAGCACACACACACAGCAATGTGCAACAAAAGCACACACACACAGCAATGTGCAACAAAAGCACACACACACAGCAATGTGCAACAAAAGCACACACACACAGCAATGTGCAACAAAAGCACACACACACAGCAATGTGCAACAAAAGCACACACACACAGCAATGTGCAACAAAAGCACACACACAGCAATGTGCAACAAAAGCACACACACAGCAATGTGCAACAAAAACACTGCATCATCTTTAATAGAAATAGTGCAAATCACAAAAACAGTTAAAAAAATACATTTAAAGTGCACCTGTCACCTCAAAACTAATACTAATTTAATGAAACTAATGAAATAAATGTTTTTGTAAATATATATGTATTTTAAAAACTGTACCTTTATACAACGTTTCTCTCTGTCATCGTCCCTGTCAGTCTGACTTTTCTTTCCCGTGTGTCGGGTGGGCGAGATTAAATAATGATGGACATTAGGGCGAAATTTATTAAAATCGGTAAATTACAGATATCGCAATATTGATGCTATTGATATCGCGATAGTGCAATTTTAACGATATCAATATCACAATATCGCAATTTTACCGATATCGAGATAACCATTTTCAGCCGTTCTGCCATTCAAATCAATGGTTCGGCTGAAATTCGATATCGCGATATCCATAAAATTGTGATATTGGTAACATTGTGATATTGGTAAAATCACGATATCGATGCTATCGATATTGTGATATCGGTAAAATACCGTTCGATATCGCTTTTAAGAAATATCGCCCTACATCTCCTCCAATCAGATCCCTTAAAACAAGATCTAGCAGTGGTCTGATTGGAGGAGCTATAATGTCCCGACCCCGGTAAGAAAAGGCAGGCGACTCTGAGACTGGAATCCCTTTAAAGCATTCGCTGATGTCCGCGTGCAGGACATCAGCGAGAGCATAACAGCCTCTGTGAAGTGATGCGAAGGATCCGGAGGTAACTTCGCACTAAGCTGAATTACCCCGAGTCGGAATCGGGGCTTTGGCTTACCGACTCCACAGCCCTGTTTGCTACGCTGAAAAATGATAAGAATAAAACAAATGTATCATGAGATCTACTTTATGCAAATGAAGCCATCTTTTATCCAAGTATAACAATAGGCGGAATGCTTTAATGAATAACTTTAATGAATAACCAAGAAAAAAAAGAAATATTTCCCCTTTAAAATTGACAATAAAAAAGGAAACCTAATCATTCTAGACCAGCGGTTCTCAACCTTTTTGACACCGTGACCCCCGCTGACGTCACCACGCCTCGCGTGATGACGTTTCGGCCGAACATCATCACGTACGCGCGTCACGTGGTGACGTTTACTGCCAACGTCACCCCGCAGGAACCCTTATAAGAAGGGTTCCTGCGGATGCTTCCGGGTGTCGGCACGGTTCTCGACCCCAGTGGGACAGCCTTGCGACCCCCGCGTTGAGAACCGCTGTTCTAGACTATAGTCTCTAGAAATATGGTTGCTTACGTATCGAAAACATCCAACTCAATGGAAAACGCAGGGAGCTTCAATTCTGCTTTGTTATTTACAGACCCCATTTTAATAAAATGTGAATGAAAGCACTTCGAAAATGCTGGAAGAGCAAATGTTTTTTACAATGAACCGTGAGCACAATCAGCACCAGAGGAAAAATCAGAAACAGCAAAAAAAAAAAAAAAAAATATCGCCGTGGAACAAAAGAAAGAGAATTAAGTTATTTAACTACTATTATATCATTCAATGCTTTCCTGTAGATTACACTGTATCCTTCCGAAAGACAGCTGTGAATCAGAAATACTCTCTCTCCCGCTCAAAAGATAAAAGCTGGGATTCTGGGAAAATTTTAGCGCTCTCTCTCTTTATTTCCATCTCTGGGGCAAAAATAGCAGACAGCTACTTTGGAAAAGAGATGACTCTGTTTACAACACAGCCTCCATCCTCCGCATGGGGCAGTAATTCGCTATTAGCTTTGAATGGACAGTAAACCCTGTAAATAAAGAGCTTTTTATTTATTGATCACCTTGTATTAAGTACAAGTGTTAAAATGACAGGTTTAGGTTTACTGATTTTGCAGAATTAGTCATAGTAATACAAGAAACAACAAGAACTTGGTGCAGAGGCTCTCAGCTAATCCTAACCCTCTCCTTCCTAACTCAAGGGCTAACCTCATTAACTGAGCATGCGCTGCCATCTCCATATCACCCTTATCAATTTCACAAGACCCGCCTACTTCCGCACTGTTGGCTTGCTGATATCAGTAGACTCTCCTTCCCCTCCAATCAGTCTGCAAGTTGCGTTTTAGATAATAAAAAAAATGATAGCTCGAAACAGACAGATTTTCAGCAAGTACATGTTTCTGAGACAGTAAATGATTTGTTACTGTGATGCAACAAAATCTTTTATTTCCTCGTGGAACCAATCTTGCTATTCGATCCTGGATGAATTCCACCCGTGCGCCACAATCTAGAGCGCGTACTTTCCATTTGGGTCATTATAGTTTGACAAGGAATAATACTAAATGTGATATGAAATGATGTGGGTTTTTTTAATGTTAGCATTCAGCGCAGAGCGTCTGATTTCTAAATATACTGATTTATGTAAGAAAAAAAAATTTAAAGTGCGAAACCCGCAAGACAAAAGTGCACATACGCTGGTAATTTGTCACACTTTAAGGTTATAATTTCTTTAACAAAAATGGGAAATTTGACATTCTGTTTTATGATTCAGCCAACTATTTACTTTGTAGGCTACAAAAAATAAAATAAAATAAACATTATCATTGCGGTCCGTCGCTTCCATTTACTCAATGGAAGTATTTTATTTGCCACTTTACGAAGCAATTCATTTCACTATTATATGTTCAAGCCAACAAACATAATCATAATTTATAAAGGTGAGAATATATTGTGTATCCAAGGTCAGTTAGGGCAGAATGTAGAATTTAATGAGCAGAAATATATCGGTTTTATTTCTGGTAATATGATCTTCCAAGTTCCCATCATCTAGTGAATTCGTCCCGGTCACTTTCCAAAGTAATCACATTTATGAAATAGTGATGTGTTGTATTTTTTTATTTCATTTTTGTGACTCTACAGTAAGGAAAAACACCATCTTCAGGGGTTTCATCAAGTATTTTATATAATTTTTCATCACACGTTTTGGCCCCCAATCAGGGCTTTCTTCAAGCATTCAGCGAAGACTGTAGTAAAAGAAGCAAACTCTCTCCTCCTTTTCTGCTCTGATGCCCGACTTGATTTTAAAATTGGGTTGGGCGGAGCTAATTGATGATTGACATTATAGCTCCTCCAATCAGATCTCTGCTAGATAGTGTTTTAAGGGATCTGATTGGAAAAACTTTAAGGTCAGTCATCCTTTTAGCCCAGCCCAACCCAATTTGATGCTTGGGCATCAGAGCAAGCCCTGACAGGTCCACTTTAAACAGTTTTCATTCCTAAAATAATAGTCTCATTGAGATAAAATGTGAGTGATTAGCTGACAAAAGCAAAGTTAATTGAAAAAAATAATACAAAATGAACGCCCACCTTCTCCTTTCTTCTGGATAAGACTGCGGCCACTGAAGGAAATAAGGGCAAGCCGGGGATAGAGGGGGCAGAGGGGATAGAGGGGGCAGAGGGGACTTGGGCAGAACAGGACAATGTGTTCAGACCCAGATCCAAACCTGAAAAACATAACTGTCCTATGAAATCCTGGGCGCTGACCAGGTCAACAGTTAACATTAGAGGGAAGTAGGATAAGTGGTCTGTTTGGGGAATCTGTTTTTCAACAATCAACTGGGTTTCCCTTAGAGTTTCCATGATCTTCTAGGGTTGGACGGGCCCACCAGGTCATTAGCGGATTCTCCAATGGGTCCCATTATTGCAAAGACTAGACCTGGTGCCTGAAATGGTCTCTCGACATTTATCTTCTGTCACCTTTAATGACACTAACTTGGACAATTGGATCTTCTGTAATGTTAATACTATTATTTAATGATTTTTTTTTATGACAGTTCTTGTGTACGTGAAAACTTTAGTCGGCCCCTTGTTATCAGTTCGTCTGGTGGGCTCAAGGTGCCTCTGTCTGACACTGGTCTCTGTCCTCATAATCAAACTACTGCTACAGAGCATTGTAAATCCTACATATTTCACTAGCATGAGCATATTCCCCCATTGCTGCTATAAAGAAAAGAGAGAATCCTCTGCTTTGTTATACAGACAGTGACAGAGATCCCCCTTAAGCTGTTCCATGGAAGACTCTCCTGTGATTTCCTATATCTAGAGACCCCCCCTTGTGCTGTCATATAGACAGTGACAGAGATCCCCCCTGAGATTTCACACTGAGCGATTCCCTTGTGTTTTTATAAAGCCAAAGACCCTCTGTGCTGTTATGCAAACTAAGTCAGAACCAATCCCCCCCCATTGAGCTGTAATATGGAGAGATTCCCCTGTGACTTTAGAGAGATCCCCCTGCGGTGTTATACAGACAGAGATGGCAGCATTATTAAACATTCACTGAGCATTGTTCTGGCTTTAGGTCACACCTTGACACATTTCAATAGCATTGAGTAGAACAAAGACATTCTGTAATGACATTAAGTGGCGACAGCGCATATTACAATGCCTGTACAACATATCCTAATATCGTTTGGTTCAACCAATAGCTGAAAAAGATTAAACAGAAAAGACACAAGGTCCAATCAGATGTGAGGAAAAGGACTGCGCAGGATCAAAGGGGCTGGGCTTACATAGGTAAAATTAAATCCTTTGTAAGAAAAAGTACAATAGAAAAGTATAACCGTATTATCAATTTTAATTATTTTGCCTTGTCAATAGGAGCTTATAGCCATCAACCTGGACTTCAGTGTTACGTATTATGAACCTGGATGGTAATGGAGTTTAGTGCCCTCTTTTGTTAGTAGAATTAAAGTGCACCTGTCACCTCAAAATTAATACTAATTCAGGCTCTACTAATGAAATAAACATTTTTATAAATATATAACAAAATGTACCTTTAAACCTGACTCTTCTTTCCAGAGTGTCGGGTGGGCGGGACTAAATAATGATTGACATTATAGCTCCTCCAATTAGATCCCTTAAATCATGATCTAGGGATTTGATTGGAGGAGCTATAATATCAATAATTAATAATAATTAATCCAATGCAGGAAAGAAAAGTCAGACTGACAGGGAAGATGACAGAGAGAAATGCTGTATAATGGTACATTATATTTAATCCATATATATTTACAAAATGTTTATTTCATTAGTACAACCTGCATTAGTCTAAAAAAAAGCTCATTTATATTGAATATTCTATTGAATATTTCCATGGAAAGGGAAGCCATACTTTACATTAGTGTAGCGCGGCTTTACATTAGTGTAGCGCGGCTTTACATTAGTGTAGCGCTGCTTTACATTAGTGTAGTATGGCTACCTTTCCATGGAAATATTCAATTAAAAAAGTTTCGGCAAGTATCGACCACAAGTCTCACGATACTCACCACAAGAAACTTCCAGGTGTTCGCCCGATCAAACTCAGAGAAGTCGAAACGGCTTTTTCAAGTGTAATAAATTTTGCCCCTAGTGTTTTGAGGTGACAGGTGCACTTTAAGAATATGGCTAATAATATAACTCAACCGCCATATAACAGTTTTCTGCTTTTCAGTTTTCATTAGTGTGAAATGAAGATCATAAGATATTATAAAATGATAAGAAGACCAAACCCAGTGTCAATAAGATAAACGATTTAAAGTAAGAAAATACCAATTGGATTTCTCATCAATTAGCAAATCAAAATGAAACAAATATAGTATTGAGTTTAGAATCATTGCTGGTTTAAATTGCTGGTAATTCTACCATATCTATATGATATAATCCATACCTCCTAACTGTTCCCACAGTCATGTTTTTTCTGGTCCCTGCACAGCCAATCAAGGAGAAGAGAGCAGTGCACCGGCAATGTAACTAATGATGTCACCAGTGTACAGCCAATCAGAAATTAGAAGGTAGAGTGCTGGTGATGTCAGTGGGGAACAATGGGATCCATATATAATCAAGATTTGATTAAATAATTCCACCCAGCTATATTCAGTTGCACTTTACCTTTTGTAGATTTGAACATATGTTTGTAAATGAGTTTCATTGCTTCCAAGCTCACCTCCATGTAGATTCCAGAAAGACAAAGACATAGAGTCCGCACAGTGTTCATGTGGCGCACATTGACCTTTGATCCTCACAGTCCCAATTAGAGGGTTCGATGGAGAGGGATAAGTTTACTCTATAAAATGTGTTTGTTCCAAGGCTAACGGCCATTAAGAATTACCATGAAATGAAGTCTGGAAAAATCATTTTGGGTAAATAGTCATCTAAATTTAATAGAATTTTCAAGACAACAAAAGGCTTGCGACACTCAAAACACAAAACAAGAAACCTTCAAAATAATTTCGAAAAAACAGCAAGACGCCCACAGCCATTACAAAGCAGCGCAGTGATTATTTTCCTTAATCCAAGAGCCCATTCTTTCCCTGTTTATTAATTTTTCCATTTAGAGATCTAAAAAGTCATTTTAGGACTATCCATTGAACATCCAGAAAAAAAATAAAATAAGATTTGTATTGGGGAGAAAGATGCTTTAAATTGGACAAATTGAGAAATAACATTTGCTACTTCTTAAAGAGCCATTGCAAAATTACAAGTCAATTTAGGTGGGTGAGCAGGGCACTTCGTGGCACTGCCTACCCCCCTTCAAATGAGAAATGATGGGGGTCCAAGAAGTCATCGTTCATGACACAGGCAATGTTAAAGGGGAACTATAGTCATATTACATCTTTACATATGCAGTACTATACTTTAGTGAGAAGTGTTTCTCCCCAGTAGTTGTTTCATGTGACACAGAATGATGGAGTAGGCAGCACTGATAAACTCCTGCACCAGGAAATGTGTGTGTGACGTGTACTGGCCAGTTTTCCATGAAAATGTTCCCTCCCCCAGACATTTTGCTGCCTACTCAATCATTCTGCGTCACATGAAAAAAAATACTGGGAAGAAACACTTCTCACTAAGGTATAGTACTGTATATGTAAATAAGTAGTCTGACTATAGTTCCCCTTTAAACAGACCTCACCCAGTCCCATTGTTTTCTATGGTGCTTTACATAAAGCATATTCAGGAAGTGTTGCCCTAAAGCTTGATTTTTAAAGCTAAAATTACTTTTTGTGCAAAATGTAGAACATTTGGATTGAATATCTAGTAACTATAATCGCATTTGAGGAATTTTTAATTTTTTGGTGTTACTGTGTTTTTAAGATGAACACGTTTAGCGTTCAGTGCAATCTCCCCTTGCAGTGTTTTTTTTTTTCTTTTGGACAGGCCTAGTTTAAAAGATACATAAACTTTAGAAAAATGTTTTTACAATAACAAGCACTCAGAGGACCACTTTGAATAGAACTTAATTTTTAGTGAGAAGAGATGTTCGCCGAGATGGGAAAGTCATAGCAGAGTCTGAAAAAACGAGGATATTTTACATGTAAGGACACCAGATTTCCCCCTACTGAATAAAGTCATTTAGAGTAGTCAGCCTTTATAGGTCTCCGCAGTTCTGTTAATGCCTAAGCTTTCTGTGTGAAATGTCTGGCAAGATCTCTCTTTATACCTTTGGCCCCAATGTAAACAAAAAAGCCAGCAGTGAATTTTACTCCCAAGTCCAACCACTTTGTGACCAATCCATCAATCTAAAATAATAAAAACTGAAAAACGAGGAGGATCTGTCAAATAAGATTGGAGGTCAACTGGTGGACATCCCATTCTTAATACTCAGGGGGTTATTCACTAAGGTGCGAATTCGCAAACAGCAGATTCCCATAGCAAATCCACTACAATTTCCCCATTATAAAGTAAATTTTTTAAAGTTAAGATTGTGACAATTTTCTCATAATAAAGACGCGACTGCGACAATATTCTCATTATAAAGTTGTGACTGCGACAGTAGCAGCCTAATGTGACTATCTTTATCTGGCGAATTCGCACCTATACGCAACAATTCAGACTTTAGTGAATAACCTCCCTCAGTTGCTAGAAAGTCTAATTTTATTTTTATATATTTTTGCTGTATTTCAGACTTTTTTTTATTTTATGTTTTTATTGTCATTTTTCATTTAAACAGCCATTTAAGCATATTTAGACAGTCATATAACAATCAACTTTCAGTTTACATTTAATAATTTCCAACAGTTTGTATCTACCATTTTTTGTTGTTTTGTTGTTTGCTGTTTATTGATGTTTCAATAAAGTTTTTTTTACAAATTGTGTTTCTTCTTTGTGGTGCTATTCTGTTGCGAGATGATAACTTTATTATGTTATCATTGAGTTTTTGTATTCTATTGTTGGTTTTTTAATGATTTGTTTTGTTTATTTCTTGTTCTCTAGATTGTGTGTAGATTTATGTTGTGTGGGGTATGTTATGTTGTTTTTTTGTTCATTGGTTTTGTTAGTGGGGGGGTTAAGGGTTTGTTATTTAGGGGGAGAAGGTAAGGTGTAAGGGTGGGTAGGAGAAGAGAAGGAAAAGAAGAAGGAAGAAGAAGGGAAGGAAAGAGAGAAGAGAGAGAGAGAGAGAGAGAGAGAGAAAAAAAAGGATTGTAAAATAAAATTAAAATAAAGTTTTTCTAGTTTTTAATGGTTTCCCTCCTCTCCTGCCACATTTCCCCACCTGTAGTATTGTAGTGTATGTGGTGGAAGGATACAGAATGATGGGAGTTTCAGTTTTGTATCTTTGTTGGGATAAATTGATTCAGACTTATTTTTTCTCCGTTTCATGTCTCGAGTATATTCAGATCCTAGGAAGACCGTTTGATTAGAAAAGTCATTATCCACCAAGACAAGTTTGGAGCATGACCCTGCAGGAACTTGAGGAACAGGAGTGAGAAACTCCTTCTAGAATTGCAATTTCATTCTTCCGCAAGTCGAGTCAATGATCGATTGAGTCATGTGAGCGAGAACTAGACGTCTCTTCAGCAGACAAGATTTAGGAATTACACAAATTACAGACTAAACTTTATAGAAGCCACATATATTAGGCTTTCCGCATGAAGGGGAAAACAAGACAGCTTAATTAATATATTTATGTGAGCTGAAATTCTTCAGGCTAAAATAATTAATGCTGAAATGACAATTCTAAACCATGTTTCCCTTAATTTAATACTAAAAGATCTTTTAACTACACAAAGTAAAAACGAGAAACAAACATCTGAAGCACCGCTTTTTGTGAATCATTTTTGGTGGAAACAGCCCCTGACACATTAATTTAACATGGTACCAATAGACTTTATGTAATTAATCTGGCAATCATGGTAACGGTTATTATTTAGTTAACGCTGTAAGCAAATTTATTTATTGATTTTTTTTTATAGAGATGGGGAATGTACAAATCTGATGTATTTTTATTTTTGTTTGTTTATAAAGAAAAACACAATTTCATGTGACATCATAGTGTTTTCTTCTCTCTCTCAACTTGTACATTTCTTCTTAGAGTTTCACCCCTAGTAATGGACAAATGTCCAGAGACACGTGAAGGCATTTTAACCAGAAATATATTTAAGGTATAACATCATTAAATGGAGAAAGGTGCAAAAGGCGTACTTGCTGTTCATGATCCTTGGTTGGGAATTTTATTGAACAAGCCCCTGGAAGAATACATTTGAGCAGCAGGAGGTAGTCTGGAGTAAAAGCTAAAAAAAAAAAACACAGCCAATGTTAAATCAGTCCTTACAGTCAGGCAGGGGGCTTACTCTGCAGCCAGGTGAGGTTACACAGTGAAACTATGAACACAGTGCCGCCACCGCAAGGAACATTCGACAAATCCATCCTGCTTTTTGTCTATGGCACACATCCTGACTGAGCATGTGTAAGCCTCCAGGTCTAATGCAGGACTCAGACAATCTTAAATTAAGCAAGTGTGGTGGCTCAGTGGTTAGCATTGCTGCCTTGCAGTGCTGGGTTCTGGGCTCAGTTCCACCCTGGAATTCATCTGCATGGAGTTTATATGTTCTCCTCGCACCTGCGTGGGTTTCCTCTGGGCACAATCCAAAAACATACATCTGTGTGTGTGACTGAATAAGAAAATTAGATTGTAAGCTCCATGGGGCAGGCACTGAAGTGAATGATGAATCTTTGTAAAATGCTGCGTAATATAGTAGCGCTATAGACGTGAATAAATACATACATGATCGTCCCTGCCTGTAGTGGTGTTGGCTCTGTTGAAACAAAGAACTCATTTAGCATGCCCACTGGCCTACGACATTAGCTCCCTTTTAAGGGGTTATATGTGCATTGCAATGACAATATTCTATCATTTTACACCTAGTGTAGAACTCTTTTTTTTTTTTTTTTAAATAAAAACTGCATTTTTAAAAAAAAATAAAAAACTTCTGCAGTAATGTTTATAGATGTGGAAGAAATTAAATGGAGAGGATTTAGAGGAGTGGAACCACATACACTGCTTCTCCCAAGCACATGGCTTGTTTTATTGACTGAAACACGCAGGAAGTGAATAGGATCACAGTTCTGGTCATGTGCAGAAGTCAACAGCAAATCACAGAGAGCAGAGACAGCGCTAGATCATAAACGCCCTAGGGGTACCTACCAGTAAGCACTTCCCCACTCCCCTTTAAGAATAACCACTAGGAAAGCAGGAGTTCTTAAAAGAGCTGAACTGGCCCCTTCAACCACAGATAAATCCATCCCCATAATTAACATTTTTATCTTTGCTTTCAAACCAGACGCCGCTGCAGAAACGCATCCCGCTTAGTATTAAAAATGAAAACCGTGGACATTCGCATAGGTTGAGTCCACCAGCGATGGTGGCAGAGAGAAGCGCCATATAATAATAAATACTGTAGGAAATCTGTTATTCTTCTGTTACCTGCGTCGCTTCTCCTATCTGATCCACCTCACTCTACACATTGTGTACTACAGTTCTGTTCCATAAAATATTGTTTACTGCATTTAATGCTAAAGTCCCTGGCGCCATATTTTTATATAACACGCTACACCGCGCCACACTGTACTACCCCAGCTCCTCCCAATTTGTGTCCATTCCAGAGGGTAGAGTCCCCAAATGTAACTCGCGCTTTACCTTCAGTTTATGGAAAACGAGTAGTTCACTTGCAGCAACCATGATATTTACCAAAAGCGTTAAAACACATTTTTATTTAAATTTTACAAAAAAACTGACCATGTTTACAATGTTTAACTCAATTTTCCTGTTTTTTTTTTTGCGCATAATATATTCTACATTTGTAATCTGAGCTAAATCTAATTGCAAGCTTCTGGTCATGTACGGAAAACAAAGCTCTTTGCCCCCCCCTCCCCCCCCGACAGTCCCGAATTAACCCATTTATAGCAAACAGAGTTTGCTCCGACTACTGGTGTAAAACGATCATTTCACATGAGAAGCTGCAAATGGTAAAGGGACATTCCGCCAAGGAGGAGGGAGACGAAAGAAGGTTTGTAGGGAGTAAATATTTGTTTTTCCAGTCAAGTCAAGCATCTTGAAAATGCCTATTCAACTGCAAAACACTTCAAAAATATATATGGTTAATAAAATAAATAAATCGAGAGAAAACAATATGGCGTAAAGTGTTTATTTAATGTCTGGTAAATATCGTAAAGGTGGAGAAGTAAATAGGGTCTCTTCTCTCCTTCTATATACACCTTCAGCCCAGGGATGTGGCAATAAGAGGCCATTTTTCATTCTTACAGAAAATGTACATTCATTATTCTTACCGAACTAAACTAGTTAAAATATATCCGCTAAGAATGTTACCCTTGAATTTAAATTCCCTGCGGGTTGCTACAAAATTGATTTCAATCATTCATAGTTTTAAACTTTATTTATACAAACCCTCCTCACCTTGTACATTGTCCAATGGAATTAGATGATGCATATTGCTAAAATGTTCCAGTGACCCCCAGTTTATAAACAATGGTTGCAAGCAGCAATGATAAAAATAACCTAAACCAACAACTGCCATCAATCTAATCAGCAAGTTTCTTCTTGTGTTAGTAGCCCTGTAATGGTGAGACGCAAGCTATCTTTATAACAGAAAGATATATTATAACAGAAAGATACAGCTCTAGAACCTGCGGCGGGCATTAGTGTAATAGGAGATCTGCGCAAATGCTGAAAACTGTGTATTTAACTGGCAGTACCCTTTATCACAAAATAAAAAGAAAAAAAATAGGATGATGACATTTGCAGATATGCCATAAATTAAAGGGGAACTAAAGGCTTGATCTTCTTTTCAACTCCGCGCATGGGCCGTGGATTTTTCTTCGCTTCTCGCTAGTTCTTGAAATTCAGCAAGCGCGGAATTCAGATGTAAAACTGCCTCTGCGCCCGCTCGACTAGGATTTTGTCAAGAGGAAGCTGGAAGTAAAGGGGATCCCTACACGCTCCATTGGAAGAAAAGAAACTTGACTTTCTGACAAGCAGGTGGAAAAAAATCAGTAAGCAAGTTCCCCTTTAAATTACAGTCCTTTTAAAAGAAAAAAGAAAGATTTGGGGATGATGATCCCTTTAAAAGAAAGAAAAAAAAATGTATATTTGATATAGTCTATCATCTCTAAACGTCATAGAAGAAGAATTTTCTAATTTACATTCGTCCATAGCTAAAAATGGAATTCTGTACGACTCCCTATCATTTTAAGCATCATTAGAAATAAAATACAATTTGTAAGTTTATTAGTCAATTCCATGGGCATCACATGTTGACTAAAGGAAAAGCTTGGCGCGCCGAGTGTGATATCACCAATTCCAAGTTTACAAAGGCATCATCGCAAACAGCTGGTGCGTTAATTGAA
>WMED01004281.1:0-20946 GCA_019650415.1 Pipa parva
TTATGCATTTACAACACGCATTACTTTTTATTAATCAGGCTGGACTGTTCCTTTAATAAAGATTCCCTAGAGATGTCGTCACTCGTCAGCTTTATTTCTAGATTCTGTTATGATTTGCTGCGAATAACCCTTTTTAGAGAATCTATTTGAAAGATCCTCAGCAAATAATTTGTATTCTTTATTCTTTGAACAATTTCTTTTTACTGAAAGGAATTGACCAAAAACTATATTGTGTATCAATTTTTTATGATGTCCACTCATGGCATTAAGTAAATTATTGGTATCTGTTGGTTTCCTGTATATACGAGATTGTATCTTGTTATCTTCATGAAATACAGTTAAATATAAATAATTAATAAATGTTTGCCATATTGAGCTGTAAAAGATAAATTATGTTGATTATTGTTGATGTACGTAATGAATTGAGTTATAGAAGAAATATCACCCTTCCAAATACATAGAAGGTCATCAATATAGCATAAATATAAGACAATGTTATCCTGGAATGTGAAATTAGACCAAATATAGTCTTCTTCCCATAATGCAGGTATAAATTGGCAAATGATGGGGCAAATTTTCTGCCCATCGCCGTAACATTGGTTTGGAGATAAAATTGCTGTTCAAAAATAGAATAATTCCTTTTAAGAGTAAACTCAATACAATTACAAATGAACTCTATTTGTTCCTTAGGGTACATATTGGATAAATTTAAATAGACTGGTTATTTGATTATTTAATGATATTCTGTTCTGTTTAGTTTTCCTTCTTTCTCTGTATCCTCCTACCTCCTCTATGTCCCCTGGGTCTTCTTCCAGATGTCTTTTTCCCCTGGGTGTGGCATGTTGTAAAAAATCAATTCACACACTGGTTAATATTATTTCCAGTATTACAGAGCACCTTCTCTATGCAACTGTTATTCAATCATCACAGGAAACCATTCCCATATGATATTGTTTCAGTTCATACACTGGTTATTATTATTTCCAGTACTACAGAGCACCTTTTCCACTCAACTGTTATTCATTTATTCATTGTTTTAGTGTGTGACGGTATCACACTAGAGTTTTTTTCCCCTGTTTGTCTCTGTATTTGAATCTTCTTTCAGTGCTTCCACATCCAATCTGAATCATTCAGTATACATTTTCATCAACACGTCGGGGGTTTCTAGGCAGACACCCCTTCCATTTTATGGTCAAGTGTAGAAACAGATATGACACATTTTTGGATCAACTTTGTCTATTGTATTTTCCTTGGACTTTTTCTGGACTTTACAAAAGGTTATAGTTTTCACTGTTTTTTATTTTGTTATATTGTTCAGAGTCACCTTTGTTATATCCTTTATATGCTAGCTTTTAAGTGACATCAACAGTAAGGGAGGGCCACCAGTGGGCCCCACTTGATCAATCCGATGCTGGGGAGAGGTACTCACTGATCTGTGATCCCAACCTCTTCTGATCTTGATAGCCACTTAATTCCTCTCCACCTCTGGTTCCTTTGTGTTTCACTGAAAATAGAAAGTGTGGTAGAAGATTTTTGCTACTGCACTTGCAATAGGACCTTGGTGTCTGTAAAGATCAGAAGACATGCTTGAAATCCAACAGAGTAGAACTTGTGCTGTATTGTTGAAAATGCTGCTTCTGCATTTACACATCAACAAAGAAGATATAATTCTTTAACAGCAATTCAAATACAATCATACAAAGGTTTTGTTTACCTGCAAAAAAACCCCCAGAAATTACTACAGAACTATTTCCAACAATAGGACATGAATTTCAGTGTAGTGAATCATCATAATTATCTATGCTACAATACAGATATAAAAAAGTGGGAATATTAGAAACATTTCCCTCCCCAAAATTATGAATTATGGTATTTGTATATTGGTATTTATATTTTCCATGTGCTCCAGGCAAAGTAATACGATATGTACACTTAGCCCCATCTAGTAGCTTAAGGTTTAAAGTGCCCCAGGGAATAGGGATTTCCAGCAGAATCTTTGCTTTATGAATAAGGTAATAAAAGGTACAGCTTTTGGTGGGAAAGTTCTCTTGTCCATTTGGGCCTCCACCAGGAGGGTGGGAAGACCCATTAGTTGGGAAAGATACATGGAGCCAAAGTTATAGATCACTTACAGAAGTGATAGTTAACCCTAACTAAAAAGGGTAACTTACCCCAACAAGGAACGCAGGGGTATAAGATACTCAGATGACCATGATAGAAGTTCAGAAACATTAAAGCAGGGCTTGTGTGAGTAATAGGACCTCGGTGTTGTAATCACACAGATATGGAGTTTCGACGGTACCCATGGAGTGAGGAGCATCCTGGAGGAATTTAGGTCAGATGCTGGTAGCTGGATTCCCCTGTAGTGCAAAGTAATTCCAAAGAGATGGGATACCTGCAAGTACCAAGAGTCTTTTAATTATGCACAAGTGATGCTATGGATATGATATGAGATGCTGTGATATGAAAATTTGCTGCTAAGTAAGTGCTACAAGTTTACGTTCTATGTGCGCCAAGTGATTGCAAATAAAGAGTTTCTATTTAAGCAACTTTTGGCACCCGTTATTGAATTTAAAGGTATAGGCACTACTCCTAAAGTAAGTGGGGCCCATCCCTAAATGAAATAGAGGTAATCTGGAGCAGAAAGCACAATGGTGTGCAGTTTTACGGGAGCTATCAGAAGTTTGTTAAAAATAACATCACACAGACAAATTTCTTTGGCAGATAAATTCACACTTTGATAACTCCAAAATATCTGACACTTCTACTGGACCATATATCTGAGCATTTCACTAAGACATGATATTAGGCAAATAAGATACTACTTTGCTTGCTGCAGATGTGCACTTTATTCAGAGACCTATAATCAATGCCACATAAATTGTAACAAAAAGGTCAGTCTGGACTATTGTTCCTGGATGAACAATCCTTCATATTATCCTCTATTAGTAAATGATTTATTATACTACATACAGGTTCGATAGCTTCTGTTGGAAACCTGTATTATATTTGTTTATATGGAGGATCTTTTCTATAGTAATCAAGCAATCCTTACTGACACTACAATCAGTTCTGAACTAAATGCATAACAAATGTTATAAAAATAGAAATATTTTGTATTCTTTAATAATCCCTGTAAGTCTTGCAATTCTATGGGTATTAGATCATTTCCACTCTTTGCCTTTGACTGTGTCTGCATGTTTGTCAATATCTGCCTCTGATGCATCATAAGAACAGACAGAGTGAATGTATCATGCATTGGTATAGTAATACACAATGATTACACCATGCCAATTGACATAAACCCCTAGAATGGTTCCTTTCTCATTCATGGGGAGTAAATTTACTAAAATCCCAAAGTATTTTTTCATCCATTTTTGCCTGAAAATGGTCAAAAAGATACTTTTGGATTTTAGGAAATTTTAACCCTCAGGTGTTAAAATCCCATTTGTCAGTCAATAAGAAAGACACATTGGGTATAACTCTAGCTTTAGACCGGGCACTTCTTAGTCTTTCCACATATAGATTTTGCAAAGCTAATAACATCAAATTCCTTTAAGTTGATTTTAGTATGTGAACACAACATAACAGGATTTTTCAGTGTGTTCATAGTATTTTCTCCATGGTGCTGCATGTAAATGTTCTTATTTTGAGTTAACTCACTGTGTTGGAATGCTGCAAAGTTAATTTTATCACAAAGTTGAAAATGACAAAGCCAGCACAGCTTCATCTGTATATTGTCATACAATCCCGAGGCTTCTTAAGCAACAAGTCTATTAATTTAACAGAAATTCCCATGTCTATAAATATTTCTTGCTTTACGGCCCTGAATAAAGCCTGTAAAGAAGGGTCATTCTGCTAAGTGTCACAAAGTTTTACACATAGGAACCATTTCAAGAGCCATGCATATATGAAGAAATATGCACTTTACTGTGGAAAACAAATTTCTGCATTAGGAGCAGAGGGAATTGTTGTACAGGAGACTGTACTGACATAATATCAAATGTTCTTAATTCTGTGCACAAAGGACCATACAAAATGTTGTCATTACATTTACCATTCAGCATTTCATTTCAAATTTTCTGTTGCTGTAACTTCAATTCGATCCCTTGGTTCACAGATTTTGACTTTACAGACTTTCATAAGGTGTCCTTTCTACCTATGAAAGAAACAAAGAAATTTTAGAGGCCCTTTAGGAAGTATAATATTTCTACTTTTCATTACTACTTTTGTTAGAAATAAGAATACGAAGAAGCATATGTTTATGTGCTACCTTGTCTTTAACAACTGCTTATGCTTTGTCTACCATCATCTGTCACTTTGTCATTTATTCACCATTGGGGTACGAGGTGTGGGTGAAAACAAAAGTTTTTTTTGCATTCAATCCAACACTCATCTCTGAAGCAGGCATCAGATCAAGTCTAAATTCCTACCCACGCAGTTCACAAAACCCAGATTATTCAATCAAACCTGCCAGCACCAACTAAATTTAGTGATCAATGAGAATTTGCACACCTGATGTACAAACATAAGTGCTAGAACACATTAGCATTGGGCATTCAAAAAGGTAAATAATCCAAGAAAGTGCTCTACTATATAAATAGACATTCAACCAAACAAATGTATCTCTACAGGAACAATACAGAAATAATCAGAAATGCTGCAGTACTAAATCCAGAAAACTCAATCCATGAGTACTACAGGATTGAATCCTCCAGTTTCTATCATGGTTGGGATTTTTCAAGAATATATCCGCAATGTTCACCAACTCCAGGTGCATCAGCATGACCTTGGCTTCAGTGTTCCTGAGCCTTAAATGAATTATGTTATCTCTACAAACTGTACATTTCTTTCAGCTGTTTCATTTATAAATAGGACAGCAGGGGCAAAATGAGAAGGATTTTTAATCCTGAAGTTAAATATTTTGCACGCTGGTCTGGGTTTAGATCTGCAGAAAAGTGTCGAAAACCCCAGCTTTTTCCAGAAAGATACTATCCTTTAGTAATTATCATTAAAAACATACTCACATCCTTTCACTAATATAATGTCCCAACAATCAGTCTAAAGATAGAATATTATGCTGCTTTTCATATACATTTGCTTGGTATTTACAACTTGTTCTCTAAAAGATAATAACATTACCTTTTATGTTAAAGGAAAACTGACCTAAGTTGCACAATTTAAAGATTGTGGATTTTAAAAGATCATACTGAGATAAAGTAAACTGACGGAAGGCTGGAATGCCAATGTGTGATCTTTATTATTTTAATAAGTAATTTATTTTATGTTGCAAATATCTCTTCAAGGGCAAAATTTATTACAGTTGGAAAAACCACTCAGTATTTTCCATGGAAAGGTAAGCCATACTACTACTAATGTAAAGCATGGCTACCTATCCATGGAAAAGAATTAGAAAACTTGAGATCAAAAAACTCAATCCCGAGATCTCAAATGAAACCTCAGGAGAGACCACTGGTTTTTCTGACTTTAATAAATTTCACCCAATTATTATAAATGTCTGTATTGAATCATTGCATTTAAATGATCCACTGGTTGCTAATGTCTGTTAACCTAGTACCCAGGAAGAACAGACTGGAAGAAAACAAAGTCAGGATCTGAGTAGAAATATAAATAATGAATAATTAAAATTTAAAAAATCATAATAAATATATTTTCTAACTGCTGGGGTCAGTGACTTGGAAATAAAAAAAGAAGATTAAATATAGACAAATAAAACTGTCTACGTCATACAAAAAAAATACGATGAGCATTTCTTTTCAATAAAAAGGATAAGTCAAGATATTGTATTATGATGACTTTCAAATGCACAGCAAAGTCTCAGACTTGTGTTTCACTGAATACAATAAGGTAACATAAACTGGCAACAGACTATAACTAGATATTATTGATTCTTTATCTTATTTTATCATCTATGACAAGATGTAATATAAAAATATAAAAAGGAACTCTGAAGATTAAAAAAAAAAAAAAAAAAGGGAACAACATCAATTTGTCTGTTTTTATTATAACCCGCAAACACAGAAGTGCTCTTAACATTATTGGACACACACAAATACAGTGGATGAAAGTCAATAGACGTGCAGAATTATATATTTCAAAAGAAAATTATAGATTTGCTTCTTGAAAGAAATAAGTGTGTTGCTATTACAGACGACATCAGAAAAAACACGGATGTAAACGAATGTCATCACATAGAAGATTTTGTATACTGAATAAATAACTTGCACTAAACTATATGCATTTCATGATGCAAGCAGGCTTTGTGTTAATTGGTAATACTTCAATGTTAACTGGCAGTGACACAAAGGTATTAGAGAAAAAGCAATTATTTCCATGTGAAATGTATTTTTGTTGTCAGAAAACAATGATAATAGCCAATGTGACAGGGAACATGTTAAGAAAATGTGCAAGTGAAAACAGAAAGTATGTACTTCATAGTCATTTATGTGACTATTATATCACCACTGTTAAATAAAATTTGTATTGCAATATAAATGATTTACTTATTTCCAACATTTTTTTTTAGAACAGCCTTTCTTAAAGCCCTCCTACTTCTTCTCCAGCTGAAAATGTGGAAAGTATACAATCTGAAAGAAGCAGGTGGGCAGCAATTCTGCAAGGCTGAGGTTTCACACCTGCAAGACTTGGATTAGTTATTCAGAATTCTCAATATTTTTATTGAAGATCCACACTGAAGAATCCAAACTGTACTACTTTAGAGGAAGTAATTGACAGAGAGAAGCGCCTACAGTGAAAAAATGGCTTTAAATTGAAATGGAATGAAACAAATAAATACTTAGATATGTACAGGAAAAAAAAAATTCAACAATGATAAATGGACAGGCAAATAACTAACTGTTGGTGCCTAAACAGTCCCTATAATAACTTGCCAACAGAAAAGTGGACATGGTTCTAATTTAATCTCCATGTTTCAATTTTGTTAGGCTCAGAGTTGGAAAATGTGCTGATTAGGCTTTGGCTATTTTTTTGTGAAAATTTCTGCCATATTTAATTCCTAAAAGCAGCAAGTACCCATCCAAAACAATTACTATATCTTGGGGGTTATAGCAAAAAAATTATGGAACTTAGAAAAATTTGTGCAACCATCTCCCATAGAGACTAATGGATTTTCACCCTCAATCTGGCAAATATTTTTCAGTGGCTAAATTAGCAGCAAGGCCTTAAAAAATACCAGTTCTGGTAATGGTGACTTTTCACCAGGGACAATTTTCGCCATAACTTTTCTCCATGACTTTTACACTAGCAAATTTTTTTCTGACTTTGAAGTTCCTCTATTAGTCTTTACTAAACCAGAAATCTATACTGTGTCAGCATATTCATTAATTGGAATAGAGCAGGTAAGCTTCTTGGCTTCCTTAAGGAACAGGAATACTATGTATTGAGGTTGGCAGGGTTCAGGCCTAAGGAATGGAGGGAATGTTAAGCTAAATGGAGATCAGTAACCCTTTTAAGGTGAGGCACAGCAATCGACTTATAAGAATGTAGAATGCCAATCAGCCTTTTCATTTAAAATAATCAGATGCAATAAAATTGATACAAGGAGATACAAAAGGAAGACTATAACAAATAACTATTGAGTATTATAAAGTACATGCCAAATAATAATATAGCAATGATGTCACCAGCACTAATTCAAAACTCACACAAACAGGCATAAAACATGCATTACACAGAATACAATAGATTGGATAAATAGTTGAGGATGTGATTAAAAATATATTTAATGTGGATGTAACTACTTTCATTCAATACAGAAGTCACAAAATATGGTTCTGCTGCCCTAGAATCCACAAAATACCCATAAACAAAAGGATCAAGGAAGGAAGACACTTATTCTAGTAATATATACTGTAGGTTGTTGCACTGGGCTGGCCTGCAGCCGGCTAAATTCTTTAATACTGAAATGAAAAGCATAACACTGCCACTGCAGGGACTTAGGAAATCTCTTCTATGCTCTTTATGGAATATCTATGGTACATTCCAGGTCTGAGAAATGTGCAAGCCACACTTTGCCCATCAGGGCATCTTACACAGCAATGCTGGGTCAGTGAGCATGAGAGGCTTCTAAGTCCCATGTCTCCAACCTTCCCTAGTTCTCCATTTCAGTGGAAAATTGTGTATGTGGCTTTCCTCCTCCTATGTTTTGTGCCATTTTAAAAATACCAATATATACATAATTATGAGTGGCCCCCAAAACCTGACAATGTAAAAGTAAATGTATTTTAAAATATAACATTATTATATCCAAAAATAATTCATATATATTGGGCCTATTTATCAAGTTAAGAAGTGAGTGATTGAAAGTTCTTAGTTTTGGTACATGGCACATTGCCAGGCTTTTGGGTAACATTCATAAATACAAATTCACACACATGCACATAGTGCATCCTTGAATATAAGAATAATCAATACATTGCTTTATTTATCATTATATTTTACCCAATGGGTAGCAATAATGTAAATGAAAGAAACTAAAGTCATGAATTTGGCTTCCAAGTATGAAAACAAAAAAAGGATGCAAAAAACTCCCAAACAGAATGAATGAAACCAACGAAATGAAATGAAATTATTATCTGCAAAAAAAAAAACAAACAATAAAATGTTTTTATGTTTTTATCAAGCCATGATATATATACCCCTATATTTTAAATAGGATATTGTTTTCCTTTAATTAGGTATCCATGAAGGACTGTGGGGATACTTTCAGTAAGTATAAAGGTATACAAGTCATTTGTTATCATTGCCAGTACTGTCCAATTAGTGTCAAACCTGCATGTCACCGGATCGAATTGCTAAAAAAACATATTTGCCTAATAGAACACATTTTATGGCTTGTATTTAGCTTCCTACTCTATTCAGAAGTGATAAAATGAGTAAGATGACAGATCATTCTATGAACTGAAGGCAATGATCTTTGAAATAGAAAAGACCAGTACCATTTCCTTCAGAATTTGGACAAGTTACGTTTCATTTAAAATATTTGCTGCAGGCAAGAATACATCTATTTTAAATGGTTTTAAATGGATGTTATTTGTTTGTTCTATCACAAAATTACAGAATATTGCGAGATAAATATTTTCCTTGTTTGATTACTAAAGAAGCAGCAATATCATTTAAATGACTGAATTTGATTGCCTACATTTTAACCTGCTTTGCATGAAAACATTTTATTTGATGTCGAATATCAAGACTGGAAATCTTTAGTAGTAATGACACATTCTTCTGTAGACTGAAAATTGCACTGCTGACATTTCAGATATCTCCTTATTTAGAATAAATTAAGCTCTTTTTTTTTCTGAAAAAATATGCCTCTATTTCAACTAACAGCAGATTAGTATTAAACCTTTTCTTATCACAGGAAAAAACGCTGGCATTATAAAACCACATCACTACCTTTTTCCATAGGTATTCATCTCTGTTCATGAATGTTCCAACCACACTATAATGATGTGTTCTATCTTTTTATGTATTTGTGTCATCTGAAATCCAACAATATGACAGAATTATTAATATCAACTGATATTTTAGAATACTGCAAAATTGTACTGGATTTGTGTGCTAATGAGTGTGCATGACAATACAGTAAATAACAGTAAATATCTCTTAACTGGGGTGGTGAGCTTCCATTAAAAAACACCAGTTGATAGAGAATACATGTAACAAGATATTTACAATTGGTTTGCATTACTGGATAGCATATACATTTTTATACAGTATTTTCCTTGAAATGGAGACTACTTTATAGGAAGGTGAATATTATATTTAAAGTTTCAATATGTTTATTGCATATACTACATGTTGTTGTGTTAAAGGTGTTAAATTGTTTATCTGTACTTAAAAATATATCTTTTTTTTAACATTGCTAAAGACAAGACAATCCACCTAATATACTGTCTAACTGCATCTCAAATGTATCTAGTTTAACCTTGTACGGGCGAAATTTAACGAACTTCAAAAAGGCCAATTTCACCTTTTCAAGTTTATCCTGAATACATCTGGGCTGTTCGTTCAATAAAAATCACTTGATATTTTCATTCGATATTTACCAACCAAGACTTTTCGATGGAAAGGTTGCCATACTTTACATTAGTATCTACCTTTTTATCAAAAAATCGAGATAGAAAAACTTGATTGAAAAACTTGCGGGCCAATCTTGCAGAAACATATTTTTACCGATATCATGATACTGATTTTGCTGATATCGAATTTTCGATATCGCGATATTGAAATTTAATCGGAACTTTTCAATCTGTTTATTTTTATGGAAAATCCATAATATCAATGAAAAAAAATTCGATATCGCGATATCAAACATTCGAATCCAATTTTTCTATGATTTTCTAATTTTTTTAAATAAATTTTTTGGTTGAAAAGTCAAAAACGGCCTTTTCGACTTGAATAAATTTTGCCCTAATTAGACTGAGAGGCAGATAGACAAATGGCCAGGTACAGAGGCTTTTAATCAGCTGCTGAATTCAGTAATTTAATGCAAAATGATGGTGTTGGTGGGGCCCAGTCTAAATGTGGCTTTAGGGACCATATGTACAACTCTGTTTCATTTTCCTTCCTTTTTCCTTTATAACCAGGTCATGACCGACAGAGATGATTGACATTCTTTGAATACTGTATATTTTATTCTCACTGTCTGAAAATTCATATTGCAAAGCTGACAGTTTCTTTCATGGCAGAATGTATAGGATCAATGATTCACCTCTTCATTTCACACTACCATCTAAATATGGTCAATATGAACCATTTCTGAAAGAAAAAATCAGGCATATGCATAAGATAAAGTTTTTCTATTTCTTTAACAAAAATGACAATAATAATGGTTCCCACGTTAAACTTGTGACCAGCAGCAATACTTTAGAAAATCTTTGCCTTTGCGCATGAAACTGAGCTCCCATAATGCCTATCATGTCATGGCATAGAGAAGTATAAAAATGTATTTGTTGGAAAGCATATGGCAGGCTGGTTGAACTGCTAGAGACAAGGATTATTTACAATATGGTTCGAATTGTTGCAGCAAATATTTGGATCCCATTTAGTAATTGTCTGCCAACATTTGTACATATAATTAAAGACTTTGGAATTTAAAATAAAAATGTAAGCTTTTATAACCCACATAACAAAAATTTTATAATAAAGAGGCTGAAACTATTGTAAAGTAAAACATTTGGACGATTCATAATATAAAGAATTAATGACAAAAAAAAACAGCTAAAACTAAGGAATGAAACTAGATGAAATAAAAAAAATGTTTTCTGTCAATATAATTGTATTGATAAGTACAGTATGGTAAATCTACTAGGTCTGGCAAGCCCTAATGCACAGATACCTAAAGGCCTGCAGCCTTGCAAAGCACCCCACAGACGCTTTTCTGTACACTAGTATCAACAGCCTGTCCTGATGCATTATATTTTATTAAAGCAGTAACTTTTTGCATGTATTTAGAGAGATATTTCACTGTTGCTTTAAGCTGAGAAATGTTACCTTCTCTTTAATTGTATCAGAATCTCATTTAATTGTACCGGAACTGTTACTAGGAATATTAGCTTATCTGTGAACAAAGTGAAAAATAAAAAAAACTGGTATCATGCCAAGGTTTTGATATCCAGCCTCCACACTAATACAAACATTTTTTTGCAGTACGTCATTATGGAGATGTTCTTCAGTTGTCTGCCAATGACTGGAGTCAGCTTAGGATAGCAGAAGTCTGATATATCTTTACAGGCATCTTCTTTTCTAAATACAAATGAATAAAATTACAATTCCTCATTGCAGAAAACATTGTTCTGTAAAACTGAATACTATTTAGCATGCTACAGCATATACTGTGGAAAAACACCTGGCTCTGTGTGTGTAAGACAACATAGATCTTTGACCACAAATACAATTCTCCTTACCCAGACATCAAGCTTTGTTAACTAATATTATGCCCTAAGCAATGCAGTCTTTCTAAGTCAAGCACCCACATTATTTATTTTTATTTTATTTATTAGTTATGTTTCCTCAGTTGGACTTTATTGCTGGAATGTGATCACACCATCTGCATGCCTTTAATTAGAACTTCTTACAAGTTAGATATCACTGGGAGCTTTCAAAATGTAGCAGTTCTAGCCTTGCAGCAGTGCATATGTTAAATAATCTGGAGGACATGATCACGATTTTATCTAAAGGAATTTGCAAGATCTGATTGACATTGAAACTCTAAACAAATATTCCCTTAAAGGTTGAATATTTGGACAGGACCAAAATAAGTGAATAAAAGTATTCTTTCCTCAGCTGGGGTATACAGCAGAGATGTAAGAGATAACCCTCTCATGCTTATCATGAACTATACAAATCTCATTGACAGCTTTCCAATCACATGAATACAATTGCTTTGCTTGGATGGAGAAGCATGACTTAGATCATTCAGTTTTTGTGAATTGCTTCCTAGTTCCTCTTCTCAGCACAACATATAAAGTGCCTACATTTCCCTAGATAAGGCAAATGTATCAGTATATATCATTATAAAATAGAAAGTACAAAAAAGTTGAATGCTTACTTAAATTTCTTATTTAAGAATGTGAAAATGTATTTTAAATGAGACAAGAAACTGACTTCCAAAAATATTTAAATTTTATAATTCAGGAAGCACTTAATAAAAATGTGAACTCTTTGACACAAGAGCTTTCAGGGCTGAAAATATTATCAAATCTTTCTTCTGGAATAGTGCCAGACATAGCAGCACAGAGTTCCTTAATAAAGTCTGCAAACCTACAGCAACAAACTTCAAATGAGTAATCTGCTGTCATGTATGTAATAGGAACTTTTAATATCACAAGATCACATTGCTATGCCTGGGTAATATGGTATATCTTATACAGTGCAGTGAGTGCACAGTCCATATGTCACTGGCAAAACAAGCCAGCGAATTTACAGTCAAATATGAATAAACATAGACTTCAAAAAAGGATTAATTTCCATTTAAAGCAACAACAAAAGACCTCAAAATATTTTGAATGTTTCAGATTTGGATTCATCTGAGGAAAACTGACACTTCGAGATCCAAGGCAGGTTCAAATTACCTTATGAATACCAAGAGATGGAACAGCCCTTGGTCCAAAGAGATGCATTGGAAGTAGTGCAAGCCTCCTCATGTGCTCCTCTTTTCTGCAAGTCTCTCTGTAATGGATAGCCATTGCCATCCCCGAAATGGTGAATTCCACTATCCCATCTCATTATAAGGTGACATGGCACCTATTTGTCATCTATTTTTTTAACGTTAAAGTAAAATTGTTCCAGTACCGCTTTCCCAGAACAGTGCAGAAATGGTCTGTGAGCACTGTATGGGCAATGCCTATTTTTCTGTTGCCATCTTTCTTTCTTTTCAATTTTATTATAAAGCAAGCATGGCAGACTGAGAGAAAATATAACTGTGCATAATATGATGTTAAGGTAAACATAACTGCTTGTTTTATTCATCTATTGAATGTATAATATTGTGTGAAGCATACAGAAAAAACTGCAGCCAGGGAAAGGCATTAAAGTATTATCTTATATGCAGAGTCCTTACCTGTGGGGTTAGTGTTTCACAGGTGAGATAGGTATAGATCACTAATGCCCCTTAGTGAAAGGATTCACTCTCCCCCATCCAGCTGAGATGGATGATCCACCCTGCAAGAGAGATCCTGAGAGAATCAAAGGGTATCTAGGGGTAGGAGACCTCTAGGTGTGCTCTAGGACAAGGAGTCCTGCAGAGCTACTGCTGCAGAAGGAGTTCCTGTGGAAGAAGACTTGTTCTAGCCTAGAGTTAAGTATAGGGCTTAGTTTATGTAATTGGACACAGTAGTTTGTGCCAGTTTAGCAGTTTTAGAGCTGACAGCCCTAAGTTGAGACAGGAGTAAGTGAAGGAGTAGCCCCAGAGAGTGAGGTGGATATCCTGCTCTCAGTCAGGGTGCAGAGGTCAGGGATAAGGCTTCCCTATTCCTGTGATGAGATTCTAAAGAAACAAGCAGCAAGGCTGCTGAATAAAGACTGCTATTTTCAGTGGCTTATGCTGAGAGGGAACCAGAGCATTGGTACCAATGTTGTGAGTAAAACAACTGCTTATTATGTTTGTTTTTTTTCTCATGAATAAATGTTACATGAATTGGGCATTTAAAGGGAATTCACTAACTGCACTATATTAAACCATCCTGTTCAGGGAGTTACCCTATAAACGTATTGTTTCTCCAGGCCTAGTACATTCCTTTGCAAAAGTTAATTTTTCGCTTGGAGATTGAAGTTAATGGCAAATGGATTGGCAGAAGCATCAGCCAAGTACAAGCAGCAGTGGTACATCCAGTAGATGGAATAAAAGCAAACTTGATAAAGGGCCAAAGGCTCGAAACATGTCGAGTACCTAGTCATAGAATAAAGTATGCTTTGAAGATATTTTGCTTTTTCTCCATTTGCTGTTTCATACGAATTGTTTGCATCGTCACGGGGGGATGTGTGGAGTATCAAAGCATTTGGGGATTTGTTAAAGTACACACTCTACAATCTTCAATTCAGTACATCCAGTAGATTGGTCCCTGCAAAAAAAAATGGCCAAAAGAAGAAAGAAATTCTAAGAGAAAAGCGAAAAGAAGAAATAGTAGCAGCCCATCTGCCCTGTACCACTTACAGTGACAAATGATCTGAGACAGACCTCATCCAGTGCTATTGTTTTTATGCTGCTTTATTACATACAGTATATTGGAGGCTTGCCCTGAAACCCACTTTTTACAGCTAAATATCATACATTATAGAAACAGTTCCTGGAAGCACAGACTAACGGGGGTTATTCATCAAAGTCTGAATTTGTCTTGCGTAGTATCTCTGCGTCTGTTCGTTTCAATACGGATAGGAAGTCGCAAATTCACTTCTCCTTATTCATGAAGCAGTGGACAGTGTCGGACGCCTTCACATGCATAACGCATTGTAGTCAGTCGCCCTATAGTACAATGAGAAGTCATGCAGAGTGAAGAGAACTCCTCCAGTGAAGAGCAGTGACGTCAATATCATCAGATCCCACTAACTATGTATAACGGAAATATACTTATTTTTATATGTCACCTTGTGCCTAGATCATGTTTAATAGTAGACTAGTTTAGTTGTGGTCACTATTGTTACTTTTAAATGAATAGTCACCTTACACAACACTGGAGCCCTGCCATCAAACCCCTCAATTCGCCACTCTGATCTGGCGAAGGCTAACAGGTGAATTCGGAGCAGTGCGCACTGCAGAATGCGCTCCTTCGACAGACTCCGTCACATGCTGAATAGCTGAATTACCTGTGCACATGCCCGCAAATTGATGTGAAGAGCTCCGTAAGTCCTCGACTGGAGTAAGCGGCAGAATTGGTTGCAAATTCGTCACATCTCAGAGATTGTTGAATAAGCGGAGTTGGAGAAGTCACGAATAGACGTGATTACGGGCATATACGCGACTGTTCAGACTTTGATGAATAAACGCCAAAAAAATGTCCCAAGCATTGAAAAAAAAATTAAAGTCTATTTAAATGTTTTTAAAAAAATGAATGATCACGTGTTAATCTAGTCTGCTACTAGCTACTGGAATAGAACACACGTGCTATATTTGTAAGCTAAGAATAAAAAAGTAAAAGTCATCACATTTTCTATATCTCTGCTAGTATACAGCCTAGTACCACAGTACTAAATTTTAGCAACATTTTAAAAAGCCTCATGTCTTGAATAAACTTTATGTGCCTCTGAGTTAATTTGTATAAAATACACCTTGGACAGCATTATCCATATCTGATAAATGAATTTGTATATAAATATTGCAAAGCCAATTTAGTATAGAATAATGAATGAAATAAACACTCACATTTCAAAATTTATGACCAACTGCAGTGATTATAAATTTCCATCCAATTAGACATCAGAAAACTGGACCTTTAGAGCCATGAGGCTAGACATTTAGTAAAATTCTAAATAAAATTCTTAGTAAGAATAATTACAATAGAAATGTATAACTCTAATCATTATGGGATTGTATTGCATTGTAATTAAGAGCAAACCACTAACAATGTTAACTTTGGTTTTCAAATACTTGTGTTATTAATCTTGATGATAATGGGAGCATAGAGTTCCTTTAATTACTGTATATGCTTTAAAAAGTTAAAGTTCTAAAACATTTTGCACAAAACCAAATTAAGTGGTACAATTCACACATCTTATTAATTCCCTGTGCACCCTAAGTGCTTGTCATTTTCATTACATAGAAATTGAGCATTAAATCTGTTTGAATATTGATATATCCAAATGCATAATTTAAGTCATTGCAATTGGGAGAATGGTTAAGAAAAGACTACACACGAATAGCCTGGAGCATTTAAATTCTTCCATCTTTTATTATTCTAGCTGTAGCATTGGTCATAACCAACATTAAACTTAAACCAATGACTGTTGCCCCAAAATGCAAATGCCTATGTATATTTCATTATCTAGTGTAATTAATTTATAAGAATGCAAATTTCCATTGGTAATTCATGAAGTTCAAATTACTTTGTATGAAAATGTTATTTGCAAATTGTAAATTAATATTTGCTTTAATATGTAAAATGTATTTTTTACAACTAACAGAGATTAGAATTGAGAATTTCTGGCTGGAAAAATAATATTACCTGTTCCTACATGGCATTACAAAAAATTGCCATTGTTTTGCTATTTTACATTAATTGTCTGCTTCTTTACAAGAGTAATATTTATATAGGTGGAAAGTGTATGGTTTGATGTAAATTTCCATTGAAAAATCCTGCATATAATATACTGTAAATAAATAAAACCCCACAACCCACCTTCATACCTTCCACTGGTCCCCACATGCTGTTTATTTCCCCGCTCCCGAAATGGTTACTCCTGGGAAATGTGTTGGACAGGAATAGTGTGAAAACTGTTGTTTTGTGAAGAAAAGTATGTTTTGTGGAAAATACAGATTGCTGTGATTCCCTACCAACATTTGTTTGTGTGCAAACTGTGCTGGTGAAGAGACAAAAAAACACACACACACAAAAATGAAAAAAATAAAGTCACTCAAGTTAATTACGTGGGGGGAGGGGGGTTTAACCATTGATTATAGTTGAAAAGAAAATGAACATAAACAAACTCCTGTTTCCTATTGAAATTCTTTATGGTAAAACAAAAACAGTAATCTGCTATAAGGCTAATCCTTGCAGCATCTAAAAAATATCTTTTTCCTCATAAATACATGTAGACCCTCAAATAGATCCACCTATTTAAACAGGCCATCCCACTTCCCTGTCAGTTTTTATTTCCCTCTACTTTTCAATTACCCAGATTTATAAAAGATCGATAAGACTATGAGTAAGTGCCCTGGAGTGTGAAACACGTTACATCTAAATGCTTAGAGATTGTCTCTTTCATTTTATCATGTGTCAAGCTGTTAGTGGACTAATGAAGGTTGTATTTTATCTTTAATAATCGGGAGTGCTAGAATTACTTTGATCTTTGGAAAAATACTGGACTACGCTACTCTTGAGCACATGGAAACTAATCTTTGGGGGAACAATGTAATTACACTGTTTGATTGTTTGAAAAGATGTAATGGGGTGGAGCAGTTTTCACTGATGCTAGGTTGTGACCGTTATATAAGAGGTTGCGCACCTTGGTGACTGATAATATTTTACTCAAGAACCAACTAGAACATTTAATATATGGGATGTGTATCAGTTACATTTTGCCTTTTCTGGAGAATTCAAACCTGAAAGAGTTCTTTGGAGCATTAACAAACATTAACATGGATATGAAGTTATATTATTCTGGGAATAGAAAAAATTAAGCAAAATACTGTTGTGCATGAATTGTTAAAAAAACAAAAAAGTTAAGAGGAAAAATAAGAATGCATGAAACTAATTTTTTTAATTTAGGAAAATTTCAATTTCATTCATCTATAGAGAGCCTAAATGCATTTAAAAAATGTAAATATGCTTTCACACACATGACTTTTTTTGACAAGCTTTAACAACTAGGGACTAGCATGCTGTCGGTTAACATATTATTTGCATCTCTTGATTACAGAGATTATTTATAGTCTTCTATCAGCTTAATTACGTTTCTTTGGGAGACCATTAGGCATTCAGTATTTACAACCTTACAAAAATGTCAAAAAGAAGAGAAGTGACATACTGTACCTAACACATTATAGACTTTAGCAGCATTCAAAAATTGTTTGAGACTGTGTTTGGATCATAAATATTCAATATATGGTAAACATATGTAATTTTTTAAAGGATTCTACTGAAACTGAAATTTACCTCTAAAACACAATGAGGAAATTTACTAAAGTAGAAATAAAACAACCAAAGGTTCTGAGGAAAAAGCGTATAACCAGTGTAAAATAGATGAAGCCCAGTAAACCAATAAGTAAATACTGTGCTAGATGAAGAAAACTGAATACACCACGTGTTATATATAAAATGGCCGCTCACCGACTCTCGTATGGAAAATCACTTTAAAACAATGGATGCTTCAATATGGTAGAATGACTGACCAACTTCTATTGGCACAAATGGAACCATGCCGCTCCAAATTCCAATAGTGAACCAGGGAGTAGTGTATATAAACGAAGGAAACAAAAGATGCTCCACATAGAGTAGTACAGTTTTAATGTTAAAAACGTTTAAAAAAATATAAGTATTGCACTTACAAAACAATTTCTTGTATCATGCATAAAAGAAAGTCCAATTGGGTAACATTACCATTATCAATCTGCTCCTGACGAAGCCGCAGTGCCTGGCGAAACGCGTTGAGCAGCATTTTATTATCCAGAGGGCAACACTCTTCCTCCTACACACAAGGGACCACCAATGTTTGCACCAGTCTACAGGTCGGTACTTGTAACTTTCCATTGAAGTGTAAGGAAGATCCTGTTGCTGTTACCCAATTGGACTTTCTTTTATGCATGATACAAGAAATTGTTTTGTAAGTGCAATACTTATATATACTGGGCTTCATCTATTTTACACTGGTTATACAGGTTGCACTATGTGTATTTTATGCGCTTTTTCCTCAGAACCTTTGGTTGTTTTACATCTTTGAATAATTAGTTTTTGAAACAAACTTCGATTGGATTAAGCTGCAATCAACAATTTATGGACACTACACATGTTTTTTTATATGTTTTTTAAGTTCTTGGTTATAATATTGTTCTAGCACTGCTCAGTTTTGGTTGTTTCACAACTTTTGTCTTGTTTTTCTTACTAAAGTAGAAATGTTTTTTGGCTGGTTAAGGATGGAGAAACAGCCTATTTTTAATGATATTGCTGATTTTACCTATTTACTAAGCTGTTCCAAGTCACTGTTTTCACCCAAAAGTGTGTGCCTGCTTCAGGCTGGCGAAATAACATAATTCCCTATGGAGTTGGTTCTGTCACTTAGCCACAGTGAAAAAAATGTAACTCTCCACAAAAGGAGGGATTGAACAATACAGGGAAATGAAAATTTACAACAAAATTGGGTGAAATTCATCTAGAAAATTGAAATAGTCTTAGTAAATATCCCCAAGACTGGGGATATTTACTAAGACTATTTCAATTTTTTTATATTTTTTTATTCAAGGCTAGAAATGTAAAAAAAAGAATAGTGCCTTTTTGACCTTTACTCATAATTAAATCCCATTTGATTAAACATATTGTAATTGGAAAAATAAAAACCGGCTAAGATATTTATTTACGGATCATACAATACACAGTAGTAAATGCTTCTTCCAGGGAATAGAGCTGTTTTACAAGCATAGAATATTTATTGCCAATTTTCATATTCATCTGTTCCATATTTCTTTCCCAGAGCAGAACAAATATTCTCTGGTTTCATTCACTTTCTCAAATCTAATTTGACATTTTTTTTAATTTATTTATATTCATTGATGTATTTACTGTATGTATGTATTTATTATATTATTATTAATAGCACTGTCATTGATTATCATTCAAACTGATATAATGTGATAAATGAAAGGGTTTCAGCTGAATGTAGAAATGTATTATTATTGTTTTGATGGTAAAGAAGCCAATATGTTTCTAGGATGCCAAATTGCTCCCTCAGATCAGGAATGGTTTAATTTTCAATGACTGTGTAATAACTGCTATACATATATACATAACTGAACTCACTAGAAACTTTTTGCGTCTATTAATAATAAAGAATTATATACTGTAATACCAGTGGGAAACTCCTAACATCCCCTGTAGGCTTAAATTATCAGCCAATGTGAAATACTTCAGAGCAAAATGAATAGAACAGGTTGAAATGATTTTAATAATTATCCCCCTTGTGTAGCACTGACCAGTCACTGATCACATACAGTATATAGTCTTCCCCATTGTGCAGATACCCTTGCAAATGGGGTACAGATACTCTTCACTAAGAGGTGACCATAGCCAGGCTTGGTGACATATACACACCAGTATCCAGCAGTTGCTGTATACTATAGCAAACCCCTATATAATGCTATTGTCTTCCATACTGTGCATTTCTTCATAGCCAATTTCTGCTGCTCTCCAGTTGCCACCAATGTTCCTACTATGTTTTTCACTGTGCTTCCAGCTACCTGCATGTTTCCTGATTCCAGTTTGGATATTCAAAGTGCTTCTATCAGTTACTTCCAGAGTTACAGAACAGGAGAACCCTTAGGGCTGTGACCTGTGAGAACATCAAAGCGCAGCCAAAATTTTATTCAGGGACCCCTGGTGAAGAACAAGGTGTTCATTAGACTCCACACTACAGGTAGAGTCCTCTACATCCTGTCTGCTTTTCCTGTGAACATTGAAAGCTAATATCCACTTGAGTGGCAAGTGTTAGGAATTGTACTTACCGGGCCACGCTCCAGCGACGCTCTGTCCCCGGCGCTGG
>WMED01004282.1:10006-20946 GCA_019650415.1 Pipa parva
AATATGTATGACAATAAATTGTATGGCTATATGTATTAGTATGTATAATTTTATTTATGCATTGCCTTTAGGTTATGAGTCTCTGAACAATTTAACAATAACATCACACATGACTGTCTATTTTCATAGCTAAATTTGTTTGTATGTATCATTTTATTTATAAAACGCCACAAACATACGCAGCGCTGTACAATTCAGAATAAAAATAAAATACAGACATGGGAAAAGTGCATTAAAAATACAGTGTAAGATCACAAGGATACATCACTTTAAGTGCTATGTTTTATACACTTATTTCAAACAATGTATAAAATCATAAAGTCCTGACAAGGGCTAATGAGTCATAGCATGTACAAAATGGATATGTGTGCAACAGTCAGTACTTGCAAGGACAAGTATTATGGTGTAATGAGATGTTGCTGCCCTCCACTGGTGAAAATGCAGAGGTGATGTTACAACATATGCAGAGGATTTCCTTTGAAATGTCTCCAGTGATCAATGTAAGGATGATTCATATGTCAGGTGACCTAGATGGTGATAAGTAGTGTAAGAGAGATAGCTTTTCATTTCCTCTAACAGGAGTTAGGGGAAGTCCTGACCTTTATACAAGATGCCAATGAAAATGACAAGGGGTTGCATGGTGAAGAGGTTGCCTACTGGGGTGACACCCTAGGACCATTATTTTGTGAGAAGCAGAGTTCTGGAGAAAAATAGGACTTTTGAAGATGCATGTGAGTGGGTTAGGCTAGATCCTGTTATAGGTGCTATTGTAGAAAAAGGTCAGTCAGGCCACAAGTATGATATGCCTGAAATAATTGAGGGAATGGCTAGTGCCCAGATTATTTGGGTAGATATCCGACACATGGTAAGAGACCCTTGTGGTAATGCAGTAATGTTGTAGAACTGTGCAGAAGAGAGACCCTCATTTGACTCCCAGAGGGAAAGCTGTGTGTCCCTATCTTGTTGTATTGTAGGTCTATCATGATAAACATGTGAGTACATTTATCAATTCTGACCCCTTTTGTTTTGTCCCTGCTTGCTAATGTCTTGGTGTCTGATAGAATAGAATAGAAGTTTATTGTCACTAGAATACAATGTATATCAAGTGAGATTGAGATGCGGCCATAGTACAGAAATCAGTACAGATAATAAATAAATTCATAGATGTATAAATATAAATAATAACATAATAAATATACATAATACATACATACAGTATACATGGAATACAGGCAAGAAATAGTATGGGATTGATGAGTGGTGAGGGAGACAGAGGGGAGGTGAGTGGGGGGGAAGGAGGGGATGGGGGGTATGCTAGTGTCCAAGTATAGAGAGGTTCAGCCTTATAATGGAGTCAGGGAAGAAGCTTTTTCTTTACCTGTGTGTGCGACATTTATGGACCTGTAACTACAGATGTTTTGTGGAGTTGGTGCCTCTATTGGTTAGGTCTGCTGTGGTGGCAGGCTCGGGGAACTACAACATTTTAGACAGATGTTTTTTAAAATGAAAATAAAAACAGAGGGACAGGGAATGTGAATTGATCATTTTGCTTTTGTATGTTGCTGAAATATTTGATCAAATCAGTTGTTCTTCCAGAACAGTGTGATTATAGAACCATAGGTGTGCTCCCACAATTTTTGTAGTAAAGTAAATTTGCTCTACAGAATGGTAGACCAAACTTACATGTAGTAGTAGCACATGCAACCACCCCTTTAATATGAAGATCTTAAACCTTTAAGAATGTATTGATTTGCAAAGCATTAAAAAGTTGCAGTGGGGGAAATTCAGCTGCTTGATACCAAGGTATTTGTCAGGAGACAGTTTCCACTGAAAATGTTACCGAGCAAGAGGGTATCTGTTAGGTCTCACCATATCTAAGATTCCTTAAGCAAGGGTTGGTTGGCTTAACAATTTTGATGATCATAAATTTGTAAATAAACCAACTCCTGTGTTTAAAATGCATGCAATGCAGTCCAATTATGTTCATTGATATTTTCCCTTTTGTGTGTTATTGGCTATAATATTATTTCAGTGTATGACTTTAACTAAGCTCTGTAATTTATATACATGCACTAAACAAAAACACATGTACAGATTTCCCCAAACACATACCCATTCTCAAACTTAAATTCATAAAAGCATAACACTGATATTTTCTATACAGAGCAATATTCTCTAGGATCTTTCTAGATGACTGATGAGATACGCTGGCATTCTCCCAGCTGTAAATGTCCAACACAGACAAAACAATAAGTGAAAATGTATCTAAAGTAAATACTTTCCATTTACTGGCACTTAGGAATTTAAGCTAGTTGTGACTAAGATAATTCAATATATGTTAACACAGTGGTTTTCTTTGACATGCAAGATGCCATGGAAATTTATATTTAATCACCAACATGAAATTCAATACAGTCCTCCCAGCATGGAACTGGCTAAGCCTAGATTAGACTGCATATGCATAGATGTGATATGATAAGGTCAGATCAGCTGCTGATGGTTTGGTTTAATTTTTTTTAGCTATGTTTTCATTTCAATGAGGTACGTAATTACATATTGTCTGTATATATTATCCCACTTCATCTGATCCTGGCTTATCCTAAATTGTTTTAATATTAAAATAGTACTATAATGAATAATAATGATATAATAGTTCTGACTCAAGCCCTTTTATTATATCTTTTAATGGTTTTAATATCTGTAATGCAATATTTGACTCTCATTATTATATTATGTAACAAATGGCAATGAAAAAAAAAAAAAAAAATATATATATATATATATATATATATATATATATACAGTATATATATATATAGTATAATCAGTGCATAACGTAATATGATTCTGAAAAGGTTAAGAAAACTTCTGTTTACAAATGAAAATCAGTATGAGCATAAAAGTTTTTAAAGCCAAAGCAACTAATTACCCAATATTTTAACAGTACTAATTAAAATTTTTTTACCTCTATGAACGGTTTTCTTAACTCAATGATGTGCAAGATAGCCACACGCTTTTCTAAAACATGGATTACAGAATCATTTATTTTTTACAATCAAGATCAGAAAATCAAGGGAATCAAATGTCTCTCTGCTGATAATAAGTGGATTGCTATAAACATGGTTGTGTTCTTTTATCACTCAACTTTGTCTTTTATTTAGTAATGAAACCTAGGAGAATTTCAGTGATTATCTTGGTGGTTTTGCAGTGGAACCTATGAGAATTATGGTGTAAAGCTGAAGTGAATACTCTTCACCTAGGAAGGAACAGCTCATAAAAGCTAAGTGAAAGGACTTCCCTAGATATTTCAGTGGGAAACAGATGGTTATGTGCTGATAAAAGGCTGCAGAGTAAAAGGCTATATGTTTTTTGTGTATATCTACAGATTCATCTGCTTACCGTGAAATTAATTTTCTCGTTGGCTAGAATTCTGTCCTGGGAGAATTCAGGTCAGGTACTTTTAATCAATCAGCAAGTGAGGCTTTTGCTTCAAAAATAGATGTTGACCATGTAAATGGAAAGTTAGATTTTAAGTATTGAAACTTACCGGCACACTAACATGTCGACTTTTTTTTTCTGAGAAATATCTCTAGGCGGTAGCCTAACAGCATATGTTTATGATTAATGGAAAGGGACAAAATGAGAAGGTTAAAGCATTCCTATGACAAATGTCCAATAAATCAGCTGCATGGGGACACGCATTGGTCTAATAAGGCAAGGGTTTAGTAAAGATCATGATATAAACCTTCCTGTCTACATTTATTACAAAATGCTGTGCTACAAACAATGAATATTAACCACACAGTATAACAATCCATAAATGATTACAAGCATTTTTATGTGAAATGTCTGCAAGAAGGTTAAAGGATCTTTATAGCGACGCTGGGTATGACATTAAATTTTAGCATTACCTAGAAATACCTCATCCAATTTCCACTTAAAAATCTTGTACTGTTTCTGTTTAGTTTATTATTTTCTAATGAATATTTTTAATGTATAGTGTTTACAAAACACTACATGGTTTCTTTTATTTTCTTTCCTTTTTGTACCGACGTGGGAATCACAGATTATACCACTGAATAAAGGTAAATAAAATATTTTATAAAACCCTTATAGAAGCCACCACTTGGCTGAGCCATTTTTTCTATTGCTTTAAATCAGGAGGATGTATTATAATAAATCCCATTTCCAATACTAAGACGTCTCAAGATTAAAATATACTTTGTATGGACCTGGGAAATCCCCTGGGTGGGAATAAGTAAAAATTGTTTTTTTTAAATATGAATAAACATTTGTAATGCTTTTTGGAGCACTTTCCTTGTGCATCCAATCCTGGAATGGCTTTACTACAGCTTTACTTAGTCACACAGGGGATAGGCCCACTTACATTAGGAGTAGTGCACATACCTTTAAATACATCGTTTGCAACAGAGGTTCTTTATCAAACAGGAACAGTTTGTTCACAGCACACCGAACAGAAGCAAACTTTAAACTTGTAGCACATTATCCATCTTAAGGACATAGAACATTACTTGGTGTATAGTTACCCTCCATTAGCAACAATAGTCAGGAACAGCTTTCGCCACTTTCTGGCTGTGCACAGGAACCTCTTAGGAACACCTAGAGGAATTCTTGCTCAGCCTCTGAGACAAAACCAGCCTCAGTGGTTCTTATTCCAGGGGTACCACTATCTCCAGACCTAGCAAACTACCACCCTAAACCCCGCCACTGAGACCCTGCTCTATGTGCCTGATGTTCCATCCAAGATACCTGTGCACACTAAGCCCACTGCACTCCATATTGGGGATTCTACTCTTTTGTAGATAGGGCTAACTATCACTTCTGAAGTGATCTTTTTCTGGACTCAATCTGCCTTAAAGGCACCTTCCACCATTCTGGTGCAGGCCCTGAAGCCAAATACCCTTTGCTTCCTAAACTGCATCTTATATTAACTCCAAGATCCCACCCAGAATTATGCTCTATTTTCCCCATGCATTTTCACTATCGATTATTTCCATAATATTTATTTTTTTACTTTTTATTTCTAAGACCTCAAAACAGTTTTACAAGTGATAATAGCTTGTGAAAGGAATGACATTTATACCTATGAAAAATAAAATAACACAGAATCATTATACATATGAAGAACTTCAAAGAAGTGTATCCACAAAGAAATAAAATACATCACTCTAAGCTTCCAATGCCTACTTATTAACCAGTATTACTTATATAAAGTAATTCCTAAATGCAAATGTAAGCCTAAATTTAAAACAAGAAAGTATAAATGTTTTGGTATTGTATGAACCAGCAGTAATACAGCATAGAATGTAGCGTCATTGATTCGCAATACTATGAAGGAATACTGATCCTTCAGAGATGTGAAGGTTAAGACAACGTGTCCCTTAGTGTTGCTTTTATGTAATTTATCTGTTATTGTTGTACAAAATAGATCTGATGAAAATGAAATGCACTGTTTGCTGAGGGATTGGTGCTATACTTAACTTAGTAGAGGTCTGATATCCAATTTAGGTATTGTGTCAGAGGGACATCTGCAGTATTATATTATCTCTGAGTAAGGTAGGGCAAAATGCATTGATAAGAACAGATCAGATGAAATTCCCATGCAAATACGTCAGACAAGTCCAGAGCTATGCTCAAAGCCTTTAATTCAGTTACTAAGTTCCAAACTTTCATCAGATATTTTCCATAAAGCCTGTATTATGTCTCATTTCATAGATAATTATTTGTGAACTTTTATTATTTTATCATTTGTCGCAACAAATTGTCACTGGGGTTTATTGATATCAGCTTTTTCCTTTCCTTATGGACAGTTTTCACTCATATCAACAAACTACCCATATCGGTTTTCTTATTTATAAAACAATACAATAAACACTTTTAACCCAAAATAATCTGCATAAACATTACTAAGATTGTGTCTTAATATAGACCTCAAATTAGAAGTTATTTAAAGTGTTATTGGCAACAGAACAGTTGTGCACCACTCATAATGGTATTAGTACTACACTGTCAATGTAAGTGGGCTTCTGCAGTGTTTTACATGCTTTGACAGGGAAGCACTGTAATTAGGGCAAAATTTATTAAACTCTGAAAAGCCGTTTGCACTTTTCAGAGTTTAATAACTTGGGAGAAGGCTTTGAAGTTCCTCGCGGTAAGTATCGCAATATTTGCCTTGATCAGTACTTGCTGTTTTATTAAATATATCCATGGAAAGGTAGCTATACTGTATGGCTATCTTTCCATGAATATATTCAATAAAAAAAAAAATTCTCATGGCAAGTATTGATCGAGGCAAATCTTGAGATACCACGAGAAACTTCAAAGCCTTCTCCCGATTAAACTCAGAAAAGCTGATATAAATTTCACCTGAAATTTATTAAAGTTGGAAAGACCACTCTCGGTCTTTCTGAGTTTATCACACAAGATCTCACGTTGTTCCCGCGAGATTACAGCGCAAGTTTTTCAATTTCAATTTTTTGATGGAAAGGTAGCCATACTTTACATTATTATTATGGCTACCTTTTTATCAAAAAATCAAGATAAAAAAAACTCAAACTGCAATCTTGTGGGAACAACATGAGATTTTGCATGATAAACTCGGAAAGAGTTTCGCCCCATGAGATGTGCAAGGCTGCTTTTTTATCAATAGCACTACTGATAAAGGAGGATGTAAACCCAAAATTTCCGTTGAGGTCATCCAAAATGACATAAAACAAGGGATATTAGCATACTATGTGGGTAGGTAAGGCCCCATAATTAGTGAAATCATTATAGTTGCCTTTAACACCTTTTGTTATTTCTATATATGGTTCATTATTTTTTTTCTGCTGCCAATCAGTGGAATTCCATGGTATGGTCTGGTATGGTAATGTGTATAGCTATTTAGTTAGGTCATGTACCCCAAGTTATATAAGCTAGTATTATGGTCAGAAGGTGTGGCATTTCAGTCCTAACTTGTGGCAGCTGTTGACTGGAATTGGAGAATGAAGTACATCTGACATAGGATGTGTAAGGGGATATAGAAAATGTGGAGACCCTTACTAGAGTAGTGTGAGAAGTCTGTCAGGGACATAGGGGGCTTACATGTTATAGTTGCGTGTGAGAGGAAGAGTGGCACCAACTAGTGGTGGATAGGTGGGAATGCTCCTTCAAGAGCAGCATAATTATTCCCATTTGGGGGAGGAGTAATACCCCAAAAAGGACATAAAGGGCCCCTAGAAAAGAAATGTAGGAGAGAGTGGGTGTGATAGAGTGGCAGCAGTCAGAGTAATGTACGCATGGAATTAGTACCAATTTGACGAAGTGGGAGCTATGAGGTGCCAATGTAGGTGAACCACTCAGAATATAGATCTTCCCTTGGCCACAGGGCCAGTAACCCCTGGAGCCTGATAGAGAGAGAAAGAGGTGCCCTATTGATGGTGATCTGGGCCATAAGAAAATTGTATGTAATGTGTGGGATGTATTTGGAACAAATAAAGAGGATCTGGTGGATACAAGTATATTGTTATGGACATTGACACATTTGCATGCAGTTGGGACTAAAAGAGAGAGAGAAGGAGGCCAGATCGACACAGAACCATAAAACAGGTATTGTTGAAGGAGTGGGTACAAATCCATTATCTTATTTTTACTGTAATCGGGAAGGAGAGAGGGGGAGAAAGTCAAGAGGCCACGACTCAGGAAATTAAGATTTATTACAACCCCCCCCCCAACCCTGGCCGCTTTACAGATGCATTAGTGCATATCTCATGGGGGTAACTAGCAACTATTATTACTTCAACAGGGGGTAGTGAAGTGTAACTCTTAGGCAAGTGGTGGTGCTCCTCCCCTCATCCCCTCAGTCAGAGACATTAAGACACAGGGACATTAAACAAGAATTGTAATGTTATCCAAGAAGGCACAAATTTGAAGGGTACTTTACTTTACACTGTGTATCTGTACAGATGTCAAACATTGGTAAAGTATCGAGCCTGCTACTAAACTGATCAACTGATCAACTTACAGGCTACTGTCTTTGCTAAAATTAAACAGTATTTAAGTGGTGAAAATCCTGTGAGAGGTGGGCAAGCCTGAGAATCTTTGAAATTGTATTGTATTGTATTTATTCATTTATATAGCAATTTACAGAGATTCATCATTCACTTACGTCCCTGCCTCATGGGGCTTATAATCTAATTTCCATATTCAGTCACACAATTAACCTATGTATGTTTTTGGATTGTGGGACAAAACTGGAGTGTCCAGAGCAAACCCACGCAGGTACAGGGAGAACAAACAAACTCCATACAGATGAAGTCCAGGGTGGAATTAAACCCAGAGCCCAGTGCTGCAAGGCAGCAGTGCTAACCACCGAACCACCGCACTGCAGCATGTATGTAAATGTACATATGCTAGTAGATTCAACAGATGTTTTAGGTAACAGTCTAATTAAAATGTATGCTGCTGCATCTATTTAACTGTCTTGCAGAAGCAATCGTGTATAAATATCATGAGCTGAACAAGCATATTGTAAAATGGCAAAAACTAAAATTAAAGTTTACCTGTCACCTCAAAACTCTAATACTAATTTAGTTTGTACTAATGAAATAAACATTTTGTAAATATACATATATATATATATATATTAAAAAAATGTACCTTTAAACAGCGTTTCTCTCTGTCATCTTCCCTATCAACCTGCCTTTTCTTTCACGAGTTGGGTGCGTGAGGCTAAATGATGATTGACTTTATAGCTCCTCCAATCAGATCCCATATATCCCATAGATCCCTATCTGATTGGAGGGGCTATAACATCAATCATCATTTTGCCTCGCTCACCCAACACTTGGGAAAGAAAAGGCAGGCTGACAGGGAAAATGACAAAGAAGAAATGCTGTTTAAAGATCCATTTTTTAAAAATAAATGTATATTTACAAAAACAAACATTTATTTCATTAGTAGAACCTAAATTAGTATTAGTTTTGAGGTGGCAGGTGCATTTTAAGTCCTGTGTACATTATGCAGTAGAATAGGAGAATATTGAATAGGGGAATGAAAAAAGAGAAAATGTAGATACCAGTGTTTTTTCGCTAACAAGAAAGTAATTGTTTATCTTTAATCAATCTTCATATGACCATATAATAAATTAAAAAAAGGCAATGTACACGTACCTTTCTCTTAATTACTGCAATTTAAATATTAGCAAATGTGCCATTGATGCTGTTATAGGAATATCTAATAAATACAGAATAGAACTTTAATGTGCTAAGTCACATAAATAATAAGGATCACTGCAATATAAAAAGTTATAGAATTGACAGTTAGTCACCTGATAAAGGTCTTGACTGAACTAATGTGATAATTAGAGCAAAAGAATTATGTTGGTAATGTACGGTGATGCCTAGCATGTATACTATAGCATTTGTAGGCCCAGTAATGTAAAAATTTTGCTCAAACGACCAGTAATATCAACAAAGAAAAAAACATCACATTTGGATAGGCATTCATGTACGGCACTTGTAAAAATGTTATCTGAAGTTGAATTCATGAACTTTATTGCCTTCTGTCTGTTCTGATATTTACTGTTAACAGCCATGTTGTTAAACAGACCTAGTCTAAGCCATTTGTTTTCTAAGATGTTTTAGTTAATACCTGTTTTGGAAGCGTGCCCTAAAGCCCTATTTTAAAGTTAAAATGCTAAAAATCATACTTATAGATACAATTTAGAATTTTTGGAGGCACAATTTGAATGTACTATGCAACTATACATGCATTTGAGGCATTTTAACTTTTTGGTGTTATAGTAAACAGACCCCACTTAGTACCATTGTTTTCTAGAGAAATTTATATAATGCACAAAGTTCCCAAGAAAACCCAATTTTTTTTTTAAGAGATGGCTGTGATCATCTGAGACAGAAAAGAAAACACAAAGTAATAAAAATCAGCTATTTAACCTGAAAGATTACATTTTTTACAATTACTGCATAGTGTAATGTTGTAGACTAAAAATGAGCCCTAAGTGGGTGGTAAATTGATCATATGCCCAGTACATAAGTCATTTGGGGATATTTATAAAAATCTAAAAAGTGTTCACCTGGTATATTGGTGTCAATTTACATTTTATTAGGTCTAAAATAAGCATTTATTAAACCTCTTCTGACTTTTTTTTTATTGTTGGAAAGTTTTGCCTGGAGATGGTTTAGTGCAGCAGTTGCCTACCTAGTTGAGACCACGACCCCCTGCACTGTTGTCACGAGTGACGTTTTGGCCAGACTTCATCGCGTCACGTGTCACATAGTAACATAATTTATAAGGCTGAAAAAAGATACAAGTCCATCCATTTCAGCCTATTTTCCTGCAATGATGACGTTCGGGCGAAATGTAATCACATACGCATGTCATCAAGCAAGAACCCTTATATAATGGGACTTGCCCTCACTACCAGCTTCACAGCGTGTTCGCGACCCCTGTGAGAGCGTTGTTTGAACTTCCAAAGGGGTCGCGACCCTCTGGTTGAGAAACACTGGTTTAGAGCATTTTTTCCCCCTTGAAAAGATCAGCAGTATTGATATGGAGCTGGAAAAGGATCTCCAATGAAAGAAATCTAAAGTCTAGTGGTATATTAATGCATCAATGTTTATTGATATTGATAAACTTTATTTGGCATTACATAAATTGAGGGAAATCAAAAATGTAGCGAAATGGAAAAAATGGCGATAATGTGGCAGAAGCGGTAAAATGGATCAAATTACGGCAAATGGGTTGAAATGGATTATAAAATTTCCCCATTGAGTCTTGAGTTATTAGGGGGGGAATTCAGCATGCAGCGAAGTGAGCTCCGAAGCATTCAGCTCACTTCGCAAATGGTAGTATGCGCATGTTGATGTCCTGCGTGCAGACATCAGCATGCGCATTAAAGGGATTCCCGTCTCGGCGAGGCA
>WMED01004283.1:5766-20945 GCA_019650415.1 Pipa parva
AGTGCAATACTTGGTGATACCTTTTTTATTGGACTAACAGTCAGTTTACATCCCAACATAAAATTGAAAATGCATTACTCTTCAAGGTGTGTCTCTTTTTACTGTCACTTTAAAACAAGACAAACTACAAACCTCCATTTACAAAAAAAACCACAAACAGATGTCAATACCTACACAGCTCCAGTTTTCACTCCTCCCATACCGAACAGGCCATCATCTATAGCCAAGCTATAAGATATCACAAAGTCTGCTCAAACACAGAGAATCGGAATACACACCTTGTCACACTCTCTAAAGCTTTTAGAGAAAAAGGATACAAACTAGGGACAATTTCCAAGAAAATAAAATCAGCAACCAATATCCCAAGAAAACGCTTACTTTCATATAAAAGTAAAGAACCCGCGTACCACTGGTGGCTATTTACAAAATTGTAATAGAGGGGATTCGTAAAATCATCAAGTTACAGCCACTTCCATAATACAGATAATACATTAAAGGGTATCTTCTCCAATTCCCCAATACTGGCATTCAGACAACCACCAAATCTAAAGCATAAACTTGTCAGTCGCAAACTCTCATCAGAACAAAACAAAAACGAAGGAACAAAGCCTTGTAAAAAAGATCGACACTGCAAATTATGCCACCACATATGTTCAAATACCATAACCAGACATGGGGATAAAACCTACAAAATTAGAGGATCCTACACCTGCACCACTGCCAATGTAGTGTACATGACACAGTGTACTGCATGTGGCTGCTAGATTGGAGAAACTAGACAAAAAATGCACGAGGATGAACCTGCATAGACAATCCGTTCATCCTCCTAACAATGAAGAACCGTGCACTCCAGTTGGAATCCATTTCAACCTAAACAATTACTCAATTAATAATCAAAAAATCAAAATACTCAAAGGGAACTTCAAAAACACACAAGAAAGAAAAACTTTTGAAATCAAAAATTTATTAAACTCGGAAAAGCCGTTTACGCTGTTCCAAGTTCAATAACTCTGGAGAATAATTTGAAGTTTCTCCCGGTAAGTATTGCGACATTTGACATGTGCGATTCCACCCCCCTTATCACGCCACCACACTTGTCATCTCTAACTTATTTATAACTGCTCCAATAGTTTGTTTATTTTAGTATAATGTCTTTTTGCCTGTTTTTATGGCTTTGCAATTCAGTTTTAATTTCTAAACTCTTGACAGTTTTATCTCTTGAAAGTTTGTCTAAACTGACTGTTAGTCCAATAAATAAGGTATCACCATGTATTGCAATACATGTGTGTGTGTTTGTTTGGAATTCTGGTTTCTGGTGTATCCCATGAAGGTTGCTGTCATGTATACGCATTGTGCATTGGTTTTAAGAGTTTTCACGCAGTTCTCCTTTTTTTACTTTATTAAATGCTCCGTTAAATGACACTGTAATATTGCCCTAGATCCAAGGCCAGGGTGCGGGGTAGGCAGCTCCCTATGGCGCTGCAGGAGGGGGGCACTATTTTGGTGTTCACCACCCTCCTTTTTCCTGTCCCTACCCTACTTCCTCCATTGCCCAGCTCTGTCTGCTGTAGAGCTGTGCGCTACAGCATTCTTGCCCCCAGCAATTATGTAACTTCCCGTGATCAGCAGGAAGTTGAATCATTGCTAGGGAGATGAACGTGGTATAGTTCAACTCTACAGCAGACAGAGCTTCTCAATGGAGGAGGTAGGGTAGTGACAGGGAAAAGGAGGGAGACGAGCACCAAGATAGCACCCCTCTCCTCCAGAGGGTAGGGAGTAGGAAGGAGGGGGCAGCACAGTGTGGGAGGGGGTTTGTAGGGGAAGCACAGTTTGGGAAGGGGGTTATGGAGGCAGCATAACATGGGGAATAGGGAGTGTTGTGGGGCAGGTAGCTCAGGGGAGAGGGAGGAAGGAAAGCAGTATGGAGGGGAGAAGCAGGGGAAGGAAAGCAGCATGGAGTGGGACAGCAGCGGAAGGAAAGCAGGAGGGAGGGGGACAGTAAGGAGGGGTTCAGGGAAAAACTTTACCTTTAAGAATTTTTTCTTTGGGGGCACCCTAATGAAATGACCTGCTCATGCCTATGTTAATTATACAGGGCTGGAGGGAGAGAGAGCTCTTGAGGATAACATTCTACTAGGAGCGCTGAGGAGTAAGACGCCTGCACTCTGCTGGTACTTCTTTGCAGAGGTGGTGATGAATTGATTATAATCTCCTGAGCTCCCAGACAGAACAGCGCACAGAGAATAAGAATCAGATCATTGGGCTTCCTCTGCATAGAAGCGCTACTAGCCTACTAAGTGATGCAGCAAGCCCTGCCTAGATCCGTCACAATCAGGCTTCTTTAAAGACAATTTCTAACTTTCTCTTGTTCATACCTCTTCTTTTTCTTTTGCCAAAGTCACTTGTTGAAGATCTTCAAAGCCAATATTGTCTTGTCCTTTGACCTATGGAAGGTTAGTAGAAAGACTTACAAAAATGGTGGTATTTAAAGGAATATAATTTAATAATGGGGTGATGAATGAATGAAGATTACACAATCAGCTAATCAAATGTTTCCAAGTGACTCTGGTTATAGACAGCTTAGTTAGATTTGATAATGTATCTGTGCTTCTTATAAAGGAGAAGATTATAATGTGCTGGTAAACAAATAGAAGAGGGATAAACTTGTCTATGAAACAGAGATCTACCAGCTGACAGTGAGAAAAGAGGAAAACACGGGACTTCAAATGAACTATGAAAAAATGATGGAGTTAGTGAGAGAAAATAAACTAACACCACTGAGTGGACCCCTAGTAGTTCTCTGAAGAGGAGGGTCCAGGTTCCCTTTCCCAACAGTGACACCTTCACTGGAATCTCAGTGGTTACAATAAGATTGAACCATATTTATACTGTATATACTTGCCTCTTCAGCTTGCACACTACTGCACACAAACCGGTGGCTGCTTTCCTGCCTTTTCTTCTGTTTTTTTATGGCTTTTCTCTTCTTTTCAATACACTTTTCAACACAAATGCCACACTGCAGAAGAGCATTTGTACAAGAATATGTTCATTTACAAAATATAGACATGTAACTGTCCATTGTTATTAAACTCATTTTATTAATACATGAATTTATTTTTAACAGTCATACAAACAACAATGTTTCCAGTCTGTGGACTTTAGTTCACAACTAGCGCTACAACAGCCAAAACAGGAAATAAAAAAGTTCCCGCAGAGCAGCGGTTCTCAACCTGGGGGTCGAACAAAGCTCTCACAGGGGTCGCCAAATGCGCTGCTCCACTATCTAACTCCGCTAGTGAGCGCAGGTCCCTTTATATGGGGGTGCCTGCGTGGTGACATTGTGCGCAAACATCACCACGTGACATGCGATGCGGTGATGTCACCATGCACATGCTGGAGTAATGATGTCATCACGGGGGTTACGGATCCAGATAGGTTGAGAACCACTGATGCAGAGCATCACAATGACACTAGAGAAAACAGCCCCAAATAGCACCCATTAACATCATGTTATATTCTCTTCAATGGCTATTCCTCTCATATACACAGCCAGGTAAGAGAAAACTATGAATGTAAATTTACTTGCACAATGGGTACGCGCTAACCCAACTAACCCATGCTAACTTAACATGCATATATACAGCTGATGGAGGGGAAAATATTCACATGAGTACGTCTGAACTAGAGCAGTTTTTGACAAGTGTACTGTCATGAAAAGGAAAGTTTTCACAAGAAGGAGACTGAGGGGTAATTCAGGAAAGTCCAAACTTACCTTGTGATTCTTCGATTCACTTCGCAGAGACTGGTACGAGCTCCCTTCTCTCCTGCACGTGGAGATCAGCGAACGCTTTAAAGGTACTTCGGCTCAACTCGCAACCACTCGAGTTGCCTCGTGAGACTGGAATACCTTTAAAGTGTTCGCTGATCTCCACGTGCAGGAGAGAAGGGAGCTCGTACCAGTCTCTGCAAAGTGAATCGAAGGATCGCAAGGTAAGTTCGGACTTTCCTGAATTACCCCCTGAGACGGTGGAAGGGTCTAAATATTGAGTGTGCTTTCATAGTGCTGTTGTAAATTCTGTTAGCATTTTCTGAATACTTTTAACTACTCAGCTGATGGGGAGGGGGGGGAGGATTATTGTTGGATTATCCAAAATAAAGTCATTCCACCAGAAAAACTTCAGAAATTGGGCTCCCAACTCAGTTGTGCATTTTTCACATATCACAATCCTACATCACCTAGTACCCAATAGTCCATCTCTTTCATTGTTTAGTTACCCAGAATCCCAGTTACATGGCACAGTAGCCACAAGCCAGAAATCTTTCATTAGAAACCTTTGGGTGGGAGTGAACACTGGAATGCTTTTAGCAACAGGTTATATGTAGAAATATTACAAATCTCGGCTTGTGATACAGGCAGAACTCAAGGGGACTAGTTAACAGGGTTCTGCTAACCTCAATGAAAACCCTGAGAATATTTCTTGAACTTCTTCATTCTGAGCAGCTATTTATTGTAAGTAATTATTATAATACAATAGTTTACCATTAATTGCCTCACTTTACCTCTCTGTTTAGGGCCTCCATGTAAAGTTCTGTGTTGGCAAAGAATACAGTGGATGAAGATTGGAAGATTTTTATCCCTGGCACTTCTTTGGCCTGAAAGAAGGATTATATAATATGTAATTTGGCTTTGAAAATCATACACTTGAGATTTATGAAGCAAAACTGTCTGTAGGTTTGGAAACTCCATTTCACTGAACACAGTTACCTATCCTAGATGATTGTTAATAAGGAAATCAGGAAACCAGGGGAGTATGGGTGTCAGAGAGCAGTGTGCATGTATAAGAGGGGTACTTTTAAATGATCATTTGATTTTGCGAAACTATACATTTAACCAAACCAGAATGCCTTTGAATAATTGGGAGAAGCATAAATTATTTATAGACTCTCCCTACAGTAAACCACATTTCCATAAACATGTCCATAGTTATTACGTACAAAGCCACATGGGTATCATCATCACCCTTTTTTTGTAATATTTATTTAACAGTGGGTATAAATGTAAAGTTCATTACAATCACATCAGGTTTAAAACCTACTCACACAACTTTCAACATTAGGCAACTAGGTCTGGCCACAAGATTTTCCCTGGGTAATAATACACTGCCTCTATGAAGGCCTGTCTGAAGGTTACCATTTCTATCTTCACCCTTTCTGAAACTGTCTCTTTCAACTCCTTGTGAAAGGCTCATTTTCCAGTTATCTTGGTATGACATACAGAACAATATGACACAATCTGATCTAGAGTCTAGGGACAAATTTGGGAGTCATTTATTAAAGTGCAAATTCGCATAGCATAGTGACTACGTGTCTGTTCACGTAACTACGATCAGGAAGACCCAAATTCACTTCTTATTCACGGAGCAGCGGACAGCGATAGATGTGGTCGCATGCGCAGTGCGGCGAAGTCAGTCACACAATAGTAGGATGAGAAGTAATGCAAAGCGAGGAGAATTCCTCCAGTGAAGGGCAGTGACATCAGTTTCACATTGTCACACTAACTGTATATAAGTGAAAAATACTTATTTTTATATGTCACCTTGTGCCAAGTTCATGTTTAGTAGTAGACTCATTTAGTCGCAGTTGCCTTTGTTACTTTTGAATTAATAGTCGCCTTACGCAACACTGGAGCTCTGCCATCAACCCCCCCAATTCACCACTCTGATCTGGCAAATGCAAACAGGTATATTTGCAGCAGTGCGCTGTAACGGTCGGCATGGCTGCCGTTCCTTACCTGGCAGGGGCTCCTCGGCACGTTCTCCCTAGGCGCACGAGCCGCGCCTGCCAGGTATTTATGCACTGCCGGCAGCGTGCACACCGCCGACGGGCTCACATGACATGCAAGTGTCGGGAGCGCCCTCACTGCGTCTGGTAACAGCGGGTAGTTTAAAAGGCTGGACAGCTTGGGCATTCAGTGCCTAAGCTTCCAGCTATACAGGTCCCTACCGTTACTGCTATTCATTCGATTCCTCTACTACTGTGTTCCTGAAATCTTGCTTCCTGGTGTTCCTAAACTTCCGATGATTAAAGTGACAGTCCTTAATTTAACTCAGTTTTTCCTAAGTCTGTCCCTGTGCATGTTCAATTATTCCCAAGTCTGTTCCTGTGTCTGTTTAGTTATTCCAGGTCTGTTCCTGTATTCCAAATCTGCTCCTGTGCCTTACTAGCAACTACCTTGGAGGGTACGCTCGGGGGTCGCAACCTGGAGGTCTCCTGTAGTTAAGACCAGTACCTCCTTGCGGAGGTTAAAGGTGAAGACCAGAGATCTCTTAGATTCCGTGCCTTGCAGCATACCTAAGCCAAACTTCAAGGTAGTACAGAGGGTCCACACATCTATCCGTGACATGCGCCCTGCAGAATCTGCTCCTTCGACAAACTCCGTCGCATGCTGAATAACCTAATTACCTGCGCATATGCATGCATGATAAGAGCTCTGTAAGTCCAGGACTGGCATGTGCATCAGAATTGGTTGCAAATTCATCACATCGCAGAGTTTGTTGAATAAGCGGGGTTTTCATGAGAAGGAGACTGAGTCAGTGGAAGGGACTGAATATTGAGTGTGTTTTCATAGTACTCTTGTAAATTTGTTGAATAAGCGGGATTGGAGAAGTCGTGAAAGGATGCGAATATGGGCATTTACACAATAGTTCACCCTTTAATGAATGATCCCCTTTTAAAGTCTCCTAGGGATTATACTGGGGCCTCCCTGGATATTTATTGGTAAGTGTCACCAACCACATTCAAGGATCTGCTCCAAGTCAAAGGCCTAACTTTCTTCTCTGTAGAAGAGCACCACCTACAGACTCTTATAAAAGTAAGATGACTGCAATCCTAAATACATAAGCTAAGTCACTGTTCTGATCTGGTTGAGCAGTCCTTGAGCCTAGGTTTTCTACTGTGGGGAATTTCCAGGTAATATCTACTAGACTGTCAATATCTAAGGTACTTATACAGGATAACCACTAGGTGTGAGTATAATGCCATTAACCAGAGATACATACCCTGACAGGAAGATATTACCCACAGACCACTGCACAATATACACATTACTTGAAATGTTAGCATGTTTTCTCTTCAAGAAATAAAAATAGCATGTTCCATTTTATCGCAAACTCACAGTATATTTAGAGAAAAGCTTAATTAAACTAATCATGAGCTTGCAATTTAAATAAGGTTTTACAGGCAAGAAGGTCCGTGCTAAAATATGTATTACACCACAAGACTTAGGTTCATTAAATTATGCAAACCACTATATGATAGTTTAATTTCCACAGTCCTTTTTTTTTATATGACGTCATGAGTCGATTGACAAGTAGCAACTGATCCAACTGAAAAGTGACCAGTGTGTCAGCAAAAAGATCAATACTTTACACAAAGGAATATTTAATAGACATTTTACCTGCTGGTATTTATTCACATCTCTGTAAATACCCATGTCATAAATGTGACCTAGGACTGAATAGTTAGATCTGTAATGACAAATCAATTATGTGTACGTTACGCATAATATAAAAAAGACTGTATTTTTCATACAGTTTTCTGTGTCTTGTAATTTTTATACTCACAGTTGAGTTCTGATGATTACTGTTAGCAAGGAAAACACTACAGATACAGCCAGGCCAAAGTCCATGTTCAAGAGAATTGTAGCAAAAAATGTAACCAGCCAAATTAGCTGTAAGAGGTAATAAGTAACGTGTTATCTCCATATTACTCTTTAGATTTCCTTTGTTTACCGCCAGTGTTCAAAACACAACACAATCTTTCAGCAGATTCCCTGAAAAACTCACGAAAGGGGGCATATAATCATGGCTACCAAATTTGGGGGTTGCAAAAGGGTACTGCTATGGGGAGGGTCATCTCTGCAAACCAAGGGGCCAATAAGCTTTTTACACGTCTAAATGATGTCCTGCTGTTACTGGTGCTCCCGACAGACTTTAAACTTCCCAGCTGGATTCTCTAAATAGAATCTTGGATAGAATCTAAATGGAGGAGCAGTGATGTAAACTTTCTGAGGGTTTCCAATGCAATGAGTTGTGAGGAGATTGCTATCAATGCCTGATATACACTTGCACTTCGTTCTTTTTCCTCTTGTTTAAAGAGGCTATACTTTGGTGGTGCCGTCTATTTTTACATTTTTTGGATTGGGTGAGTTTGCTAACAAGCCATTACGTCAGTGGCACACTGCCTCCTAATAACAGATCGGGTGGGAGGTTTATTTTAAAGGAAATGTTCAGTTTACCAACAGTTCTCTCATCGTTACTGCTAAATAATGAAATTAACAGGGATTTGATGAACAGGCCTAAGAAGTCTGGAAACTGTGGTTAGAATCTCTGATGAGAAACAGAACTGCTGCATAGGTGAGAGCGGATTTTTTAAGAAAGCGACTACAATCGATGGAAATACATAAAAATAAGTATATGTAATACTGTATATATTTTACAAATAATTGTGACAATTCAACTATTGTTTACATTTCTATTTAAATACATTTATTTTCATTTGCTTTAGTGTACACTAGTTTTTCCAAATCAATGGACTGAAACAGAGGAAACTGAATTTTGAACAATTGTTTTGATTAGCAGGTCAATCCCAGCATCTAAAAACAAAGGCTTACCAAATCAATTTTATTGGATTTCCACAGCATCTGAATGTCCACAAATTGTTTAAACATCCCCTTCAAGTTGACCACAATAACTGCTGCTAATACAGCCTGTAAAAACAAATTTATTGAGATAATTTATTGTTTAAACTATCACAGAGATGTCCATACAGAAGAACACACAGCCATTGCTCCTATATGCATCAATGAAGGCCCTAGGCTGCTCAAGAACGTTGTTGCTATAATATTTTCATTTTGATATGTTCCAGTTTAAGAACATGCAGGAATAACATACTCTGTGCTTGTTTACTGCATGACAGTCCGAATTCTGAAAATGTCAATGACACCAATAACTGGCAACGTACTGACGATCATCCTTGTTTATATATTTTATGTCATCTAACCTGGCTTCATTATTGGAAATTGTTTTAGCTGTAAAACAAATCTTCTCTTAGGAGCCAAGTTTGAAACCATTGTTTCAGTTTGCACAGTTAAATAAAAGCATGCTTTCAAGTTATTGTCAAATGCTGTAGTTTACAGCCTCTAAATACAATGTTTTCTTTGCCCAGGGCACAGGTGGTGGGAGGAGCAAACTCAGAGCTACAGCAGCTTCTTTGTAATACCTTGGGAAGGTCTTGAAAAAGTTCTCCAGCTCGCAGGATGAAGACAAAGATAATCAATGAACCAACTGCACTTGAAATCTACATTAGGAAATATTACAACGGAAATGATCATATGAGCTCAGAAAGATTATGCATGCAACTGGTTACTGGTTGTATGAATTCAGATTGTATCTTCATTTGTTTAGTGACATATATTATTTGAAATGCCTTCTGGGAATAAGCAATACTGCTTATCTAACTGTGGCTAAATGACAACTCATCACATTACAGTGTCACCTTCTGTTATATGGATTCAATGGACACTAATATTAAATATGAAAGGTTAACTTTGCAGCAATAAAAATGTGCAATATTAAGCAAATTAAAGTTAATATTGACAAAGGAATTTATTCATTAAATTTTGGAAAATGCTTTAATTACATTTTCTGTTTGCATAGGAAATTGTTTTGCCTACTCCTTCTTTGCTAACACAGCAGTTCTGTCACACTCAGAGGTGAGTAGGAACGAGTTACATTTACTCAATTACATTTACTCAAGTAGCTCTTTGGTAAAATTGTACTTGTGAGAGTAGTTTAATGTGAAAAGACTTTTACGTGAGTAAATCTGTGGTGAGAAAAACGCTAATTTTACTCTGTTACACCGCGCACTACTCTTTATAATGACAATATTATCGCAGTTGCGACTTCACTATGGAGTTGCAGTCGCGACTTTACTATGTAAGAAAATAAGTTTCCAAAATTTAATGAGAAAAGTTTTGCAAAAAGACCAGTTGTTTATTGCTGAATTATTCTGGCTACAATTGCCTTTGTGTGTTTTTTGTAAACAATATAAAAGAGATGTGGTTCGTTACTCTTTTATTTTGGCTAATATAATATTGCCTTTATGGTTTTTATTTGTAACAAATTATTTTCAGTCTCATTAAAAGTCATTGTTTCCAGTAATTCAATTCTCCATGGTGTAATTTATTGACAGGAGATGGTACTCTGCACTTACTCACTACTTGAGTAGGTTATAATCAAAGTACTTTTTTACTTTTCTTGAGTAAATGTTTGGATACGTACTCTCCACTTTTACTTGAGTAATATTTGGTTCAAGTAACAATATTTTTACTCGAGTAAAATTTATGAATACTCTACCCACCTCTGGTCACACTTTATGACTGAGATACCAGCTACCTTTATCATAGTACTGTATAGCATTTGAATGAATTCACAGATACAAATTAGAGAGGTTGAAAAGGTAGCCTAACGTATTATAAATTATTGTGATTTAATAGCCCCAATATCTTTGAAATGAGGAACTAGTAATATTGCCAGGTTCATTTCCAACCTGGACATCATCTGAATGGCATTTGTATGTTCATTCCATACTTGTGTGGGTTTCCTACCACAATCCAAAAATATACTAGGTTAATTGGATGGAGCCTGACCAAAAACAATTGGCCACAGTCTGTGTATGTCAGACTGTATATTTTACACATTCAAAGCTCCACTGGGGAAGAACCTGCAGTGAATGAGTAATCTCTGTAAAATAATGTGGGAGATTTCATTACTGAATAAATATGCAAAATAAATAAATATTAACACTAAAAGAAAAATCACTGTACATTTTTAGATTTTGGCTATGAACAGTAAATAAAAAAACGACTGTATAACTAACCTGGCTGTTCCCTCCTGAGCTTTCCTGAACCAATGACCGAGACAGTGAGGCACTGATAGCAAAACACTGAAAGAAACTTCCTAAAAAGTTACTAAACCCAAGGGCAATCAGCTCCTGAATGGTGGATGGAAAAGGATAGTAATACATTATTTTGGACAAGGTAAAATATAAAATGGAAATCATCTGTCATGGTTAAAGAAAGTGGTTGTCTCTTAGTGACTGTGGGTTTGCAAAATGTTAGTAGTACTGAAGTTTAGTTAGACTAGCGGTTCTCAACCTGTGGGTCACGACCCCTTTGGGGGTCAAACAACGCTCTCACAGGGGTCGGGAACATGCTGTTGAACCCAGAAGAGACTGTAGATCCCTTTATATAGGGTTCCTGCATGGTGACGTATCGAGCCCGGTGTCATCGTGTTATGTGTCACGTGATGACATTCGAGCCCAACTTCACCACGTGACGCACGTACCGTCATCACGTGACACGTGACGCGATGACGTCGGGCTTGATACATCACACGTGACGTCAGCCCAGGGGGGTCACGGTCTCAACTAGGTTGAGAACCACTGAGTTAGACCAATATAATTATGATGGAGTGAGATTATCTTGCTTGAAACTAGATGCTTTCTCCACGTTCCCTTTTAAAAGCAGGGCATAAGATTAAATGCAACAAAAGTCAAAATCAATTATTGTAAATACAGAAGTTACTGCTCTAAGAAATCATCACAGTGAATAAAGAGGGAGCTGAGGGTGTACTATTGTGTACTGTTATCAATGTTTAGTAAATAACAAGAGTGAAAAATTCATCTATGGGGTCTTTTTATACTTGATTATGGACTATTATATAAACACTGTGTAATATAAGAAGGATTGAATTTTTAATGTTTATTCATGTGGATTTTGACTTGACCTAGTTTGGATTGCAGCTTAGAGACAGTAGGGGGCGCTGTCCTGGAAATTATATAAATTAAAGGGTTATCACGTGAAACGTCTGAAATTATTCTGATATCTATGTTCAGCACTATAGGAATTAAATAAAAGGTATCGGCCAACTTTCGCCTCAGAAAGAGGCTTGGTGAATCTTTGGAATCTTGTGCAACACATATTGGTTCAAGAAAAGAACCTTAGCCAGTAACCTCTTTGCACTGAAACTTTAGGAAACCATAATTCTAGACCTGACTCAGGAAAAACATGTCATAGCTGTACAACATTTTGCATACCTGACTGCTTTCAACTTTATATCCATGTTTTGATGCAAATACTTTGCCTAGTGAGATAGTTATAGCAAATCCTACGATTGCAATGGCAAATGCATTCCCAACAATGTCTCCAATGTGGCTTATATCAGGTAACACAGGCACTTTCAGGCTGAAGATCAATACAAAATATTCAAGAATTACAACCAGAGGAAAGCACACACATTTTCATTTGCAATAAAAGAAGCAGTGAACCAATTACACAAAGATTCGGGATGAAAAAGGTTGCAGGAAAAAGGTGCACAAAGTCAACAGTTTGGGTGAAAAATATAAACAAAGTGACCAGTAGCAAACCTGTTTAAAAAAGGTAAAAAGCCAAGAAAACAGTAATGAAGCTGTTAAAAATACAAACCAGCAACAAAATAGTTAAAAAGACTAGTACCAAGAAATAAAACAGCTAAGAAAACCAAACTCGCAAGACAACAAACCAACAATGGAATAATTATATCTCTCATACCGATCGAGCTGCAGAGGGTGGGTGAAATTTACCAAGCGGGGGGCCTATAAACCCACAGGGGGCAATAAAGCCCCTTCCTTTATAGACTCCCTTGTAAAGTTTGGGGGTTAAGACTACCCCACCAACCCCCACCTGGGTAGGCAGGCACCAACCCCCACCTATTTCCCTGGGTAGGCAGGGTTTAGAACACTGAAGGATAGTCAGTCACTGATCCCCTTCCATATCTCCCTAGTGGAGGTGGGTTGGGAGGACTAAAATAAATAAAAATAATGGGCCAATTCCCTATCAAAGGGCCTTCATTCACTTATTTTTCTTGAGGTATGGGTCTAAGAATGCCTCTCTGCTGTGGGTGTGACCCCCCAGCCCAACCACAACTTGCTGGATTGGGTTATTGGTTGTATTGTCTGGTCAACAAACCAGACACAGTTTTGTTCATCTCTAGTGCCAGGACCCCTACTGTGGAGACATTGACAATGTGAATGCTATTAGAAGGGACAAGATCACCCTGATGGGAAAATTGCATGGAATTTGCCAGTTAGGGGAACTGCACAGGATAGGTGGGGTATGCCTGATAAAGGAACAAAATCGGCTGTTGAATAATGTTTGATGGAGAAACAACACAACTTTCTGTTGTATTATTTTGTTAGCAAGATAATTGTCTATTATGGGATATGTCTGATGATCAAACTGCACAGCATGCAGGGGGGTGAATCTTTAAAAAGAGCATTTACTGAAGGTGTACTTAAAGAAACAAAGTTGAATCTGGTCCCTGTCTTCGCTTTGTGTGTTTTTTAATTGAATAAACTGCAAGCTGGCGTCATTAAAGGAATGCTTCTGTTTATTATGTGATGTACTTTTACCAACTTTCAGAACTTTGTATGGCCACTTTGTGTACTACTGCATATCACTGCATAAGCACAGTGCAGTTAGCATTTTATAGCCCTATTTAAATCCTGGGTTTGCAACTATGACTTGATTTGCTTTTGTCTGGCTTGTTCAGGCTTGTTGTTCTGCAGCTGTCTGCTTATTAGCTATTCTGGTCCTGACTCCTGCCTTAATTCCTTACTCCACTTCCTTACTCCACCTTTGCCTTCCATTACTGAACCACCTGACCATTTGCTGCTCACCCAGTGTGTCTGACTATGTGATCTGACCTTGGTCTTCTAATCCAGTTTCTGACCAATGCCTGTTTTTCTGACTACACCTTTGGCAGCTGTTCATATACCAGCTGATCCATTACTGCTGATCTTGGCCTGTATGACTATGAACATCTCTACCGCTTTTGGTTTATATCCTTGCATCCCCTCTCTTTCAGTTTTGGGATTTTCAAAGTAGGTCCTGGTGGCACCAGAGTAATGGAGGACTCTTCCCAAAGCTAAAGGTGACTGCTATAGATAGAAAGTCTCATCTAGACCAGAATCCCATTACTCCGCAGTGGCTGGACCTCTGCCAGGAAATATAATGTATTACATACCTCCTAGGAAAGAAAACACTATTTGAATATGTTATGTGGTTGTTATACAATACATCTTACAAAAACACATTTGTTACATAGATTGGATCAGTTAGGATTATTGTTCATTGTCTGTGTTGAACTCACCCAACAGGAATATTACCAATATTTTCAATACCAAACTGATCATGTAGTCGGAAGCCGTATGATATTCCGGTGGAGATGATGAGCTGCAACAAGAAGAAACTCACATCTTATTATTTCTTACCAAGTAAATAATTAGATAATATCACTGGTATCACCCTCAGAAGAGTGTAGCACTACTTCTTATATGGAAGATACCACAACACACCATATATTTATGGAGCTGGTATCACCATGAGCTTCTTAAAACCACAACTTCTATCACCTTAAATCACATCCATTACATATGCTCAGCTCTTTCATTTTCCCATGGTGCCATTCTGCAGCTGCTGTACATTATGGTTTCTCTATAACTAAGCTTTATTCCATTTTAAATGTCTTCCCACACATCATTTTCTGCTTCCTTTATTTGTATTTTTTTTTTTACTTCTCTCCAAAATTAATTTTACCTCACTTCCGCCATCTTGTTTTTCCCTCTCCAATATATTTGGGATAATGAATAGAGGTGTAATGGAAACATCTGAGTTTATTTAAAACTGTTCTTCATAAGAACCAATGCAACTTAGCTGTTTGTTTTTTTTGGGCACCAAATATCTGAGAATGGATATGCAGCTTTTTGTCACGGTGGGTATGGAGAAAAGTGGATCCTCTTACTACTGCGGAAGTTGGCACAGGTTTATCTGAGGCACGGAGTCTAAGGAGCCTCCGGTCTTCACCTTTAACCCCCGCAAGGGGGTACTGGGCTTTGTGGCAAGGAGACTCCCAGGTCGCGGCCCTCAGACTCACCCTCTGCAAAGTGGTAGCTGGAACGCAGGCACAGGATACAGGTACAAGCACAGGATACAGGTACAGACACAGGATAGAGGTACAGGCACAGGATACAGGTACAGACACAGGATACAGGTACAGACACAGGATACAGGTACAGGCACA
>WMED01004284.1:0-20945 GCA_019650415.1 Pipa parva
TGTCGCGAAGCCAACAACTCATGCGAATTCGGACTTTGATGAATTCCCCCCTAAGTTTGAAGCACTGCATCCCCTGCCAATTTTTTTTTCTCTCCTGCTACCACAAAACACTTGCACATGAGGAAAGGAAGCAGTCCACAATGAGGGAGCAGCATGTCCACCATTGTGGGTTTTGCAGACTGTCTACCCTACCGCACTGGTGGATATGGTTCTCCCTCAGCTCTCTACTGTCCCAAGTATGTCTCTGCAATTCGTGTTCTCCATGGACTGCAGATGACAGCCTTTAGGCTAGGTTCACACGAGCGTACAGCCTGGGGCCGCATGAGTCCCCTAAGGCTAGGTTCACACGAGCGTTTTATGCTCAGCGCATAATACGCTAGTGTAAAAAAAGAAAAATATGACAAGCATATTTTTCTTTTGAACTTACCAGCAACACTCCCTCAGCATTCACATCACTTCCTGTGTGGTTGCATTTTGGGCGCAGCGTATAAAACGCTGGCCAAAATGCGACACACAGCGTTCCGGACCACGCGTATGTGCATCATATGCTAGTGTGTCCGGAACTAGGTAAGTACCATCAGCTTGCATTAAGCCGTATTTTTTTTTCACACTAGTGTATTATTCGCTGAGCATAATACGCTCATGTGAACCTAGCCTTAGGGGACTCGCGGCCCCTGGCTGTACGTTAGAGACCCCTGGTGTAGGGTGGAAAATCTGCAAGCAAAAGTAGTGGCACCTCTGCAAAAGTTTATAAAAGCAAGGTAACAATATTATACATGCAGATTAATGTGTCTTGTTATTGGAAGTAACTTTATCAAGCAGTGAAACAGGCAAAAAAATCTACTATAAACATGAATGAATGAAGAAAATACTAAACATGTGAGGTGTGTGTGTTTATATATACTAGTTTGTTAGAACTTGCTATTGGCTCCTTATATCATCTAAAACTATCACTGTTTATTTTATAGGTTACTTTTTACTTAGTTTTGCTTTTAAAAAAAACAAAGGCAAATAAATTTGGGTCTGCCAGGAAAGATTTCTCAACATGCTTCCTGTGACATTTTTACTACACACAGTGTTACACCACAGGGACTTGTAAGCAGTCTTATTTATCTGAAGGTTAATTCTGAGTCAGTCAGAATCGCAAGATAACAGGTATACAATGCTTTCTTAGGGAGAAGACTGACCATCAGTTCAGCATGTATTTCTATGTTTGCAAGGTTGTGCATGTAATTGAAACTTGGAATTGTTTGCTTCCAGTGCAGTGGAGTTAGGGAGCAGAGGATTCCTGTTTTCTCTGATGCTACCTGCATGATTGCCTGCCTTTACCATATTTGTATACCATTTTTCCTGGTAGTATCTCACATGCTGGCATAGAAACCTACCTTTACAGACATTTTGTTATTTTTCTTTCTAATCCTCATCAGCAGAGGGCTGATAGCTCTACCTAGTGTGTGACATACTATATAAACTTTCACAAAAAGGAACAAACCAGGGGCATCACAGGAGCCTAAGAGGGGAATTCAGGATAGTTTGAAGTGAGGTGCGGAGTGTTCACCTGACTTCGGACTGACCTGCGCTCGCTGATGTCCTGTACGCGGACATCACCAAGTGCATTAAAGGGATTCCACTCTCGGCGAGAGCAAAAGAGTTGCGTCGCCGAGACTGGAACCCCTTTAATGCGCTCGCTGATGTCCGCGTGCAGGGCATCAGCGAGTGCAGATCAGTCAGTCCGAAGTGAGGCGAACACTCCGCACCTCACTTCGGACTTTCCTGAATTCCCCCCTAAGACTCTCATCAATGAGTATCTGTCCCTCCCCCATCCTAATCACCCCTAGAATTAACAAGTTCATAGTGCCCTTTTTAGTCATGGAGACAAACTGAGCTGGCAGGGAGACTCAAAGCAACATTTCCTGGGAGATACTGTCCTATGCCAGTGAGAGTGGGTTTGGCACTATAAAAACCCTGTGGGTGGGTTGTCAGGGAGCTCACCAGGATTTTACAAGACAAAACTTGCAGATTAATTCCTTTCCTTCTGGAGTGATTAATCTGCATATATTTTCCAGAAAGCATTGCCGTAAAGGAACAACACTAACACCAGAAAATAGGAATTCCCATTTGGTTTGGAATGGCAATTACTTAAATATGGCACTTGTAAAAATGTTACCTTTGGAGTGAAAGTTATGATACTCGAAAAGGCCACTCTCTGCATTTTGGAGTTTATCCTGCATTATCTCGTCTGTTTTATTTAGTAAAAATCGATAGATATTTTTCAATCGATTTTTACCGATAGAAGCCATACTAATGTAAAGTATACTACTAATGTAAAGTATGGCTACCTTTCCATCGAAAAAATTGATTGAGAAGTTTCTGTCGGTATAAATTGATCGAAAAAGATCAATCAATTTTTACTGATCAAACAGACGAGAGATCTCGCGGGATAAATTTGAAAAGGCAGAGAGCGGCCTTTTTGAGTTTAATAACTTTCGTCCTTGAAGTTGAATTCATCAATTTTATTGGTTTTCGTATGTGTTTACATTTACTGATAGCAGCTATTTTGGTAAACAGGCCTTATCCAGTTCCATTGCTTTCTTTGGTGCTTTTAGATAATACATTCAGAAAGTCTGGCTAAAAGCCCAATTTTTAAAGCTAAATTGCTAAATATCATACTTTTATAAAAACAATTTAAGCCGGTGTCACACTGGCTGTTTTTAATTCAAACTTTTCTATGGTGCAAAACAAAATAAATAAATAAATATAAACCTCAAGCTGCTCAACTGTATATTAGTAAGTGATAAACCCCCTTTATTGCAGAATGGTAAAAAAATAAATAAATAAAAATCACACATTGTTTCTGTGGGGATTATTTGTAATCCCTGTTATATAGTATCTCCAGCCTCCACAGAGGCTAAACTAAAACTTTTGTGACCTGTTTAGCCTGCAGCAATACGCTATAGAAGGTGGGTGACAAGTCATGTGATTGGGCAGGCAGGTAATGCAGTCCGTTTATTATATAATATAAAATAGAAATTTTTATACAATATATTATTCATAAAAAAAAAAAGTTGTTTCAGTTTATTTCCTCTGGATGATAGAGATTCCCTCTGTTGAGGCAAGATGTGTTACCAATGAAAAATATACTATCAGGATATTTTTCATTGATTCATGACTAAAGCGTTGGTTTCCTGGCACCCTCTCCATACACTCATTTGGGATTGAGCGGTCATTTGTTTGTTTTTTTTTCCCTTTTCTTACAAGATGTGTTACCAAGTCAAAATATTCAGTATTTCATCAGTGGTAAGGCCTTCGGTCCCCCCTTCCTTTATGGACAAATAATTCTGCATTCAAGCTGGGCACCATGTTCTGCTTTGTGCAACACGGAAGGAGTTACATAATGACTCTCTTTCAGTTGTAGTAAATATGCTTATGTGGGATTTGCCAGATCACAAGGTAAAGTGAACATTCACTTCCCTTTTAGGTTGTGACCAACAAAAAGAGGACCACAATTGCCAGTCATCTTTAAATTTCCTGAAAGTCCATACAAATGTAACCATATTTTCATCCTTCAGTAAAACCCAAAATAAAAGAACGGTAACACCAACAATTTAAAATGCCTCAAATGCAATTATACTTACCACATATTCAATCTGTGCTTCTAAAAAATGTACATTGTCTATAGAAAGTGATCTATTTAAATAACTACCATGCCAATCCAAATGGAAATTGCTGTTTAGTGTTGCCGGTCCTTTAAGATCAATATGTAGTGAATTATTTAGTACCGTTAAAGGGGTTAAGTTAAAAACCTGTTTATGTAATTCATTATTTAACCTAAAACAAACACCTTTTTAATATAACATATTTGTTTGCCTGTTGACCTTTTCAGTTGCTGTTACACTGCCATTATCTGCCACTGGAAAAACCTTAAGGCCAGGGCCTCGCTAGCAGTCTCACAGTTGGTAATTGTAATTTTCTGAGGAAAAGGTTTCTTGTACGAATTTGTGGAAAATCCAGGTATATGGCCAGACTTGTGTGACATGCCGCAATAATACAAAAACACTGCAGCCAGCTGGGAAAATGCTAGTATGGCCCTGGTTTTACCCAGTTCAGAGTTTTAGTAACGTTTAAAGAAAGTTACAATTGTTGCAACATGGTATTTAATAGAACAAGAAAATTACGATTTGGATTGAGATGGCAGTTATTAATATACAGTAAAAATGTTATCTTTTAAGTTGAAATCCTGGTTTTCATTGGACTCTCTCTTTCCTGGATTCAGCAAAATTGTTTTTTTTGGGGAATTTTGTGAATTTGTGTTATCTAAAGTTCTATAGGAGACAATAGGACTAAGTGGGAGTTTGGATAATTGACAGATAAGTGTCTGTAACCACAAGGAAGAAAAACAACCTCCAAGTAATATACTGTATATCTGCAATTAAACTTTAAAGGGGATTATTCACTAAGGTGCGAATTTGACTATCGAATTCGCAAATACCGAATTCCCATAGTAAATCTGCTACAATTTCCCCATTGTAAAGTCACGACAATTTTTTAAAGTTAAGATTACAACAATTTTCCCATAAATAAATCGCGACTGCGACAATATTCTCATTATAAAGATGCGACTGCGACAGTAGCAGCCTATTGCGACTGTCTTTATCTGTCAAATTCGCACCTATACGCAACAGTTCGGAATTTAGTGAATAACCCCCTAGACATGTGTACTGGTGATTGTTAGGTCAAGGGTCATCCAAGTGAATTTTCCACTTATTAAAAATAAGGGCCAGGCAAAAAAAAAGGTCAATGATTTTAATGTTGCCTTTTTAAAGCTTCAGTCTGTTTTGCAAACATAATTTTTGCCAGTGGAAAATTGCAGTTGACATGTTTTCCATGCGAAAATCCTCTCAAATCAGTACCAGGCAAACATTAATATATTGTTAGATTTTCTCCATGTGAAAACTCTCACATATCAGTACACGACCAGTTTGTGATCTCACTATCTCTGCACTTTTCTCTCAAGTCTGTCCGCTCATTGTTAGCCTAGGTTCACACTAGTGTATTGTGCGCAGTGTATTAAAAAAAAAAATTCTCTGACAAAAATACGCTGAGAAAAAGCACAAGGAAAAATCCATAGAGAACAATGCTAATGGAAGAAAAGTGTTCACATTAGCGTATTGAGCGCAGTGTATTATGCTAGAACACTACATGCTCTATTTCTTTGGGTGAACGGAACACAGCGTATTTTATGTGACGAGATTAGTTTCAATAGGAATTTAAAAATTGCGATATCACACACAGCGTAAAAATGTGCTGCGTTTACAAACATGACATTTTGTAATAGCAAAAAAAGCAGGGGAAAAAACCCCTTTGAAAAAACACCTATAAAGAAAATCCTTTTCAGATCAGGAACGGATTCAACTAAATCCAACTGAACGTAGGAAACATCTACATTTTTCTGCATTTTCAATATTCCATTACCAGCTACTGAATGTACAAAAGGCAGGTTGACAGGGGAGATGACAGAGAGAAACTCTGTATAAAGGTACATTTTTAAAAAAAATACATATATATTTACAAAAACATTTTCATTTGTTCAACCTAAATTAGTATTAGAGTTTTGAGGTGACAGATACAATTTAAATGCTAAACTTACTTTAAATGGTGATCATCAGAATATGTCCACACTGTCATTTCCCACACTAAATATGATGGAATACAACATGTAGCATTCCAAATAATTCAACTCCAGAAGTTAACACGGTATCTGATCAAGGTAAGAGGCACTAAAGAAAGAGTTCAACATGTGCATTTACATAAAATAACTAGCAGCATTCTCAATTACAAGTGGCCCCAGTCTACGCTGGCTGGGAAAATAGTATGTTTGTACTTATCACTAGTTTCCTAGAGCATGCCTTGCTAACATCGAGATTATGCAAAAGCTGTTATTGTGGATTCTCCAATCTGATCTTCTAAAAAGTTATTGTGTTGAGCGCACCATTAACAACATGGCAGCTTATTGGAGCTTTCATTTATTTTTCTTTGAAGTTTTATATTTCATATTTTTTTTTTTGTATTTACAGGGCAAGTTAAAGTTTTTCGAGCCTTATATACATTTGAACCCAGAACAGTAAGTTTAATTTTCTTTCTATTATGTGCTAAATACATGCATACAATAATGTTGTGGTAAACAGGGGCGATTTTTTTTTTTTTTTTTTTTTTATCCCCAGGGGGGAAAGGGGACTCTTGACAATATTTGTGAAAATCAGGTGTAGACAAAAGTATTCGTTACATGACTTAAATAGCTATTTTTCAACAAAGGGACCGTTTTCCATTTAAATTAAAGGAACAGTCCAGTCTCCATCAGTTATTTGCCACTGTTAAATACCATATTTTAGCTATATACAGTAAATTTATTTTTTCAGTGGCTTAAATGTATAGTCTATGTAATATAAGAGCACCTTTTCTCCCACCTACTTGATAAGTTTGTAATTCAAGTCAGTGATTTGATCCAAAGTCTTGAGAATTCTTGAAAGACGCACTTGCACAGCTGCTCTGTGAGAATGTATGTACATGCAAGTTTCTGATTGGTTATTCAGAATTCTCAATTCTTTCAATCAATTTTCTCACTTCAGTTTTAAAGCTGAGCTGCTTAAGAGGAAGACTGAACTTCCTGGCTATACATAATATACACTGCAGTGCCACATACTGTAGTAGACGAATAACTGTTCTTTATACAGTACCCTTTTCCGTAGAAAATACTTATTTTAGTATTCCCTAAAATAACCAACCAAAACAAATGTAATCATAAAATATCAAAATTTTAGACGTGTCTAATTAGTACACAGTTGTTAAAGTGTAAATAAAGTTATTGACCAAACTATACATATATATTATATTAATAATGTATAAAAATAAACTTGAACATTTAAAAGTAAAAACAATTTTGTTTTTTGAGTTCTCACCTCTTAATCCTGCTGCATTAATCCTAGAGCTTCTCTCTGTAACTTTCTCTTCCTGGTTAGTGCCCAGAAGAGGTCACACAATGGAAGAAATCTATTAAAATCGGCAAAATACCGATCTCGCTATATCGGTAAAAAAACCGTTCAATAACGATGCTATCGCTTTTAATAAATTTCACCCAATGACTCATTCTGCTAGTGCATGTTTAGTAATCTGATACTTTCCTTTCACTGCTAAGGCCTGCAACACTGAATTCCGACACTGTCTGTGTCTGTTTTTAAGACAGAGAATGTGATAGGGGTGGGGGTGTGGCCTTCTCCACTACAGGAAGGAGGAATATTTTACAGAGGGATTACAAGTGCTGCAGAGTAAAAAGGTGAGAGAGGATTTTACTAATCGTTTTTATACTTTACAATACTTTAATGGGTCAAACTTTATAAATAGGGTTTGGTGCAAAGGGTATGTGTGTTTCTGCTCATTTAATATCCTTGGCAATAGTAAGGCTGCAAGTAAACTATAACCATCATAATCTTAAAAACTGCTTGCTGAATTGTACATACACCCTTTAATCACTTCACTGCAGTGGACATTTTAGTTCTAAGCACCAGAAGGCAGAAGTTCACTTGATAGAAATGTATTTGTTTATTGCAAAGCAATCTTAGAGGCCTTATTATTACTGGAAGATTTATACGACACTGCTAAGTCCCAGTTACATGTACTTTCTACTCTATATGTTTTTGTTTATTTTTATTTTCAGCCAGATGAACTGTATTTTGATGAAGGCGATATCCTTTATATCTCAGACATGGTGAGTTTTAATTTTTTTTTTAAATATAAAACACAACATTCATGGTAATAAAAATAGTGCCATAAGTAAATCAAATGATGATGTGATTGAGTGGAAAATTCATTGGTGTAAACATGACTGGTTTTGTAACCCATATCAACCAACTTGTCATTTTCTTATTTCCCCTACTGTGGATTGATCAAAACTAATTGAATATTTGATGCTGTGGGTTACATAAGTGGTGGAAGTGTCCGTGTGTGTCGTGAGTTTCCACTTAAGAAAAGTGGGGACATATTTAAAAGTTTGTCTTATGGCAACTTTAAGCTTTTCTGTGTTTTCTCATTGCTTTAGTCCTATTAAAAGGGCAAAAATAAATGCCTTTAAATGTATAATATGTATAATATGTATAAATTTGTTCATGCTAGCACTAGAATTTGCCTGTCTTGTTTTATTCTTTCTAACCTTATCAGTGGCATGACATCCAATTGAGAACTGCTTTTGTAGCTGTTCTATCAATGGATAAATAGCATTAATTCCACTAGCATTGATTATCAGTTCCAAAAAAAAAAACTTAACAAATTAGCAAATACTGCTCATGAAACCCATAAGCTCAGTGCTTAAGTGATTTGGTAAAATTGGTAGTAGGTGTTTTAAAGGATGCAGCTACAAGTAAGTCCCTGATCTGGTAAATGGTATGAGTTTTACTTTCTTAACCTAAGAACTACTATAACTGTTTTTTCCTCCTCCCACCTCCTGGGCCCTGGGAACAGGAAATGTAGGGGCATTCATCAACCCCGGGGAATCTTTCTAGAAGTCTGGTTGCTATGGGTTACTAATCAGCCATTAGCATTCACTGATATAATCCCCATTGGGGAATTCCTCAGATTAAGACGGAACTTTTCATCTTTAGACGATTTTGAAATCCAGGTTGTGGATCTCAAAGAGAGGTTAATTTCGAGAGGCTATCCTAATAAACTAATCAAACGAGCCTACTCAAGATCACTTAGAACCAACAGATCGGATCTTCTTCCTGAAACATCCAAACCTACAGGCAACCTTACCAGATTTCTTTATGATGATATTCAGTGAATCATCCTAATATCATGAAAAATATGAACCAATACTGGCACATAATTAGAAGTGACCCAGTTCTGGGTAAAATTTTACCCTTTCATATTCCTACATCTCTACATAACACCAAAACCTTACGAAACCATCTGGTACACAGTCACTTTACTAAGATTAGAAAAAAGCCAGTTTGTTATGGTTGCTTCCCTTGTGGGAATTGTGTAACGTGCTCACATGATCAAATGTGGTCATATATCAGTTGCAAAACCAAGGAGGTTATCTATTGCCTTGAGTGTACTTGTCAGAAGAAATATGTTGGGACGACTACCCAACAGCTTCGTAAGAGAATACAGAAACATATCAGCACAATATGACAAGCACCATCCGTAACCAATTCTGAGAAATTAACATCTGTAGCCAATCGCATGGCAGGAACAGTCATCTATTATGCTTTTGGGTGATTGAAAAGGTATCCTTGTGCATCAGAGGTGGTAATTTGGAACAGATTTACATCAGGAAAGCCATTGGATTTTCCTATTACATTCACTTATTCCCAATGGCCTGAATGAGTGTAATAATTTTACTGTCTTTCTATAGATTAAAATCATGGGATATTCTTAACTTCAACTACCTATTAGTATTCCAGTTAATAGTTTACTAAATCTGCTATTGGTAACTTTTAAGGAACACCTCGTAATAATCAGTTACTTCTCTTATCCTAATTATTTATACTGAATAATACAAAAGATACTAGATTTCTAAGGTTTTTATTTTGCAGTTTATCTGAAACGATTGCTGAGCTGTACCATTTGCTTAACATTTGTAATAGACAGCTATATACAGAACTAGTATCCCAGTAGCATTCCTCCCCCTCTCCATTTTAGAGACAGTAGTGCTATTCTATGAGGCGCCACCTCTCTCCTGGCCAGCTGACAACATGAGGAGAAGGGGTGAGTCCCGCCCACTCAAAGCTGATTGGCTGGGGGACCACATTTAAGTAGAGCCAACCAAGCGTTCAGCGTTTATTGTACTTTGTGGCATTGGGAGGATGTTGGAGGAGATTGGGGGAGAGCAGGGAATAGATAGGCAGACTTTAGCACTCTGCTAAGTCAGGGATATTTACTCTATCCCCTGTGAAAGGGCACAGACCTTCTAACGTAGTATCTGCCGGTCTTAGAGTATCTGCCGGCATACATCTGTCTGCAAATCAGGCTGCCTAGCCACAAGGTTTTTTTTACAGAGCTATCTAATTTCAAACCACAGGAAGGACGTACCATACCTTGCAACTACTTCACTATTGCTCTCTCAGTAACAATTTAATAAGACCTAATATCACAGAGTATGAATGTCCTTAGTCATTTACAACTCTCACAACAGTGATTAACATTCTAAATAAAAAATTAAAGGGACAATAAACCCCCTCCTTAAAGTGTACTTGTCACTTCAAAACACTAATACTAATTTAGCTTGTACTAATGAAATAAACATCTTGTAAATATATATGTATTTTTTTTTAAATGTACTGTTAAACATCGTTTCTTTCTGTCATTTTCCCTGTCAGCTCGACTTTTCTTTCTTGGGTTGGATGGGGCTAAATGATGATTGACATAGTTCCTCCAATCAGATTCCTGCTAGATTGTGATTTAAGGGATCCGATTGGAATATCTATATTGTCAATCATTTAACCCTGCCCAACCAGACTCGAGAACGAAAAGTCAGGCTGACAGGGAAGATGACAGAGAGAAATGTTGTATATGGGTACATTTTTAAGATATATATACAGTATATATATATATATATATATATATATATATATATATATATATATATATATAAAATAAAACCATCTAGTTCATTAGTAGAACCTAATTTAATATTAGTTTTTAGGTGGCAGGTGCACTTTGATAGGAAAATCAAAAGCACAAAATAATAACAATTATTTTTTAAAATATGAGAAAACTCAAAACAAAGTGGAATCAGCTGTGTTTTAAAAATAAAATTTTTGGAAATTTTTCAGAACTTTTGGAAGCAAAGATTGAATATATATTGGGTATAAATTCATACTGGGTGTTTTATTTGTGTGTTTACTAGTCATTTAATACTGTGCATTCATAATATAAAAGCATTATGGTAATGTGCTGACACCTTACCTTTCCATGTGTAGCAGTATCTTCATAGAGACTAAGAAAAGCAACTCTACAGGAGTGTTCTATACAAGCATTACATTTCTTTGCATCTAGTTGTGTAATTGAGAAGAGCAGTTCTAAAACAACTTGGGACTGCAGGTGGCATCACTTGGCTTGATGCTAACTGTTATGGGTAACATTGTTCTTTGCACTGAACTTTTAGTTACTGCTGGTGTAAAAACAACTAATTTAGGGAATAAACAAAGTTGTTTAACCTGCATTGGGAGGGGCAGGGAAGGGATGTGAACAGAAGAGTTGGGTGGGGATCAGGAGATTTCAGCATAGAGGGCATTACATGAAAAGAGCTGTTTTACATCCAGAACTGCTTGCTCGGTAAATTTGGGATAACAAGCCTTCCACTAGGATTTTACTGCATGTATATTTAGGATTCTTTAAAATAAATGTTATATGGGGAAAAAAATAAAAACATGGTTAATTTGCCTTTTACTTATTATTGGAGAAATGCCAAAGTCCCATAAAAAGTTGTTGCAAAGTGCTGAGCCCGGTTCAACCTTGAATGGCCTCTACATTATGTTGGACTTCTTTCTTTTACTCAATCTGTTTGCTTTCTTTTTTTACACATAAATAAATATTTATTAAATGTATGTTTCTTTCTCAGAGTGATACAAATTGGTGGAAAGGCACTTGCAAAGGGAAAACAGGACTTATACCTAGTAATTATGGTGAGTGCTCACAATGGACATTGTACAAAAAAATATGCGAAGGTCAGATAAGAGATCATTGTGCTGAGTTGACATTTTTTGGCTGCTGGTTTCTTGAGGATTTATACAGGAAGTGCCCCCTAAAATGCTAACATGTAGACTGTACTTTTTCTTGATTCAGCAGTCTTTACATTTGTGTGCTTTCCAAGCTGATTTGGGTTGGAGGTGAAAGAGAAATAACATTTTAAAGACTAAAGGCTTTGCAAAAAGGAACTTGAAATAGACTTCCTTTTAGTTAAGTTTAAAATGACATACAGTTTATTAAAATAAAAGTACGGTTTCTTTGAAATCAGATGAAGGTTTAATACATTTCTAAGCATGATATAAGCTTGATGGAACACCTAAAATGCCATTGAAAGTTACGATCTCAGATCAATACAAAACTGTAAATTCAGATATTAAAGGACATGCCGAAATCTTCTCTGGTAGAATGTGTGCTTGTCAGCAGAACGGTAATGCAGATGTTCAGGGGAAGAGAATTAGCAAAGCTGATTGCTCTTTCACCATCAGCTAAAAATATTCAAATTACTTGGTATTGTGCCCTTGTGTTTCTGAGCATCCATGTGACAACAGGAGGTTTGGAGCAGTGTACCCACAATGTGATTCCTCCAAGTTCAGGAGTTTCAATGACTGCTTCCTCCAGTTGTAGAGCTGCTAGCCAGCCTATGGCTCTCCATGCAGCAAGATAAAGAGCAGTCAGTTTTACTACTTTCTGCTTCCAGACAACTTTGCTTTTGTGTTAGTGAAAGGCACACTTTATGTATTTGTTAGGCCAGCTTCACACTGGTGTATTGTGAGCATAGTTTTTTTTTGTTTTTTTAAAGTGCTTTGTGTAAAATTGCCATCGCATTAACACTGGCGTATTTTTGAGATGCGTTTTACGTAAAATTAATAACTCTTACACATCTCTTTTCTTTCATGTGTGATCGCTATTGTCCTATTCCTATTAATCCTGTCGCATTGTTCGCGGTGCGTTCTATACACTTGAAAAAAAGTGGACACGAAGCGTTTTAGCACATGTTCCTCTCTATGGAACTCAAGTGTGACATTGTACGCACAACATTCATTACTTTCAGTGTTTTTGGCGCCGCGCCGGAGTATTTTTTAAATTAAAACTATGCACACTATATTCCAGTGTGAACCTGTCCTAAGAATAATGAACTACAAGGTATTGTTTTAGTGAAATTAACTGAAGATGTTAATTTATAATTATAAGTTCTATGATATAAAATAGTATGTAGTTGAGTCTCTTACATTAAACACTGCTCTATTTAATCCCTATGGAATGAATTAGTCTCTGGGACCTGTAGAACATAGTCATTCAGTAGATTTATTTCTTCAATAACATAATTATATTAGGATTTACCATGTCATTGTCTCAGACCACGCTCTTAGAATATTTAATTTATTTATTTTTTTAATCGAATTTTGGACATATCCATTGAATAACTTACAGTGATAATTCAAATTATTTAATGTTGCTTTTCCATTTTAATCTTTTTCTATATTTTATTTGCAACATTTATGACCAGCATTGCACCTGATTCTGTTGGTTATGATATTACTGGTAGTGCCCTAAGTTTTTCTACAAACTCTTCAGAAACTGACTCATTCCAGAATTTCATTGAGGCTAGATTCACACTAGCGTATTAAAAAAAAAAATCTCCGGCGAAAATACAGCCAGACGCCAAAGAAAATCTGTAGAGAACAATGCTAATGGAAGAAAAGCGTTCACATTAGCGTTCCATTGAGAGTGTATTGTGCTAGAACAGTACCTGTGCTATTTGATGAGGAGAGAGGAGATAAAAGTGCTTTTGGTGGAGAAGATTTTCATTGTCAGTGAATTTTCATAAATGCTTTTTCACTGCCTTTTTGCTATTACAAAACGAATCCAAATGAATGTCAATTTGCAAGCACAACGGGGTGTATATCCTTTAATCTGTTTATAAAATAAGTAATTTATCCTCTCTAAATCAAGATTCTGAAGGTTTTTATTGTTAAGTTTTTTTCATATGAAATAAGTATATATTTTATATACAGAAACAAATCTGTAATTTTTGTGTTTTGTCTTCATGTAAAATAAATCTATTCAGTATGTTGAATTTTTTTCATAGTTGCTGAACAAGCCGAGTCTATTGACAATCCATTGCATGAGGCTGCTAAAAGAGGTGTGTGATGCATTATAAAGCCTGCACTGATCTTGCATTCATCATCTATCTTTTCTATTTGTTATAATCTCCTATTTAATACCTGATTTTTCTCATTATTTTATATATAAATCTGCAAATTAAGCTTTGCAGTAGATCTTGTCTTTATTTTATTCATTAGCTGTATACATTTGTTGGAATGATTACTGATTGTTATTGATTGTGATTGATAGGTGAAAAATAAAATGAATGTATAATTATTGTACATATGTAATGTAAAGGAGACCTAAAGTAAAAAAAACAAAAAAGGGCAGTTAAAATACTTACCTTATACAAAGCTGATTGATTACAGTCACAGCACGAGCTATGCTGTAATTAGTCGGCAGCTGAAGCTTCCCCCGACTCTTCCTGCACAGCGTGCTGGCTGACACAGAAGCCAGCACGTAGCTCCTTCTTCCTGCTTCCTGGCCTCATACATCATCACGCTCATTGTGGGAAGCATTCTCATTGGCCCCCGCACTGAATGTGATAATGTTTAAGCCCTGAAACACCTGACGTGTAACAGGGTGGGAGGATCTGTGGTGTTGGCTGCCTGTCACCCAGCGCTGGGAAGAAGCATCGGGGGAGGCATTGAGAGCCGGCTAATTACAGCACAGCTCATGTTGTGACTGTAATCACTCCACTCTGTATAAGGCAAGTATTTTAACTGTCTTTTTTTGTTTTTTTACTTGAGTTCTACTTTAATCTGCTGTTCATTTGTACCTGAGAAATAAATATATATATATATATATATATATATATAAATTAAATAAAATTGACAGAATTTTTAACTAGGGTGAAAATGAAATGTAATAAAAAAACATAAATCAATAAAATGTATCTAACTTAGCATTTAAATATTGTATGGTTGCTTGCTACCAGAGAGCATTTAAAGTATCCAGTTAAATTGGGCTGATAACATACTATGAAAACCCTTAAAAAAAGAACACTTGACAAGTGAGGTTTTATAACTGTGGTTCAAAAACAGAATATTTTTTTCCTTGAAAACTTTTAGGTAACTTGAGCTGGTTAAGAGAATGTTTAGAAAACAGAGTTGGCGTGAATGGTTTAGACAAAGCTGGAAGCACAGCCCTGTATTGGGGATGCCATGGAGGCCATAAAGGTAATATTTCAGTCTAGTGTTCAGTCTTTTGTTTTAGATTAAATAACTATATTTTTTACTCTATAAGACGTACCTAGAGTTTTAAGGAGGAAAATAAGAAAAAAAATATTCTGAACCAAATTCCCTCCCTCCTTGTCTGTCCTCCTTCCCTCCCTCCCCCTGCCTTCCCTCCTTCTCTCCCGCCCCTACCTACCTGCCTCTCTTTCCTCCTTCCCTCCCTCATATGCACTGGCAGGCAGCTTTTGGAGTACTTACCTTCCTTCAGGCAGGGTACTAGCAAGCCACCTCCTGACAACACATCTCCTGATTCAATTAAGGTAAGCAGCACTCAGTCAGTGCCATCTGCTCCCCTTGGCTCTTGTCAGCTCTATTCGCTGTGGATTTGGCCACTATTAGCGCAGCTGCGCTAGTAGCGTCCGAATCCATGGCGAAAAGAGCCGAGATGGATGGTAAGCGCCAATGGCTTGTGTCGGCTCTGTTCGCTGTGGATTCAGCCACTATTAGCGGAGCTGTGCTAATAGTGGCCGAATCCATGGTCAACAGAGCTGAGGGGAGCAGAAGTACACTTCAACCAGTATTCCCCAGGAGTAGTGAACAAATTTTCCTCACTAGGAAATGGTCACTGTTTCCCAAGGTACTTGGGTCAATGTACCAAGCATAATCCACAAATAGAAAGGTAGGGGAAACAGCAGAAGCGGCAGTGTGCTACCAAGTGAATTTATTAACTTGCTGCATTACATATTTCGGGCAAACCCCTTTATCAAATGATATTCGCTGGAAATATGTAATGCAGCAAGCTAATAAATTCACTTGGTAGCACACTGCCGCTTCTGCTGTTTTCCCTACCTTTCTATTTGTGGCTCGCTAGTACACTGCCCGGGAGAAAGGAAAGTACTCAGAATTTTTCAGCTGCTACGGGGTGCGGATGGGAGGGTGCCTGCCGGTGAAATTAGAGGTGCATCAGGCAAATTCCATTGATCATATCCGTAGTAGCCAATGTTGATTTTGATGCCACCTAAAGTGTCCCTATCATTTCTTTAATATATTATTGCTTAAATACAGTGTGTCATATAGCCCACTATTATAGCTCTATAAACCTTTATCTGTCCACAGTCTTTTCCCACAGTCATTTTTACAACCATGTTATTTTGCCTGTTGATTTATAAATTGTTAACGTTGTTTTGTTTTTTGTTACTGCTAAATCAATAAAAACGGTGCTATTAAAAAAATTCTGTTACTCAAAAAAAAAAAAGTCGGTAGAATGTCTCTTCTTGTTAGAAAGTGACTGTAACACGAAATAATGCTTCCCCAATGCATTTATATATAATGAGCACTTAAGGGCCAATTTATCAAATTGTGAATTTGCCTGTCTATGTGACTTCATTGCACTGATAATCCTGACTCTCACAGCAACAGGCACATAGTGATGTGTAGTCATGCAGTTGTAATTGTATTGCTTGTAGTCATGCAGTGAAGTCAGCCTCACAAAACAATTAACTTTAAGTAAATAATGCATCGCTTTCTATGCCAGCCTATCTCTAGTTTACATTGCCACTTTGATGTAGTGCTCTGTGACTTTGATTATAGTGTCTTGTTATACCACACTGCAGTCTTGCCATTAACCCCCTACCTTGCCACATTGATCTGGCAAAGAAAATCGGGCAAATTTGGAGCAGTATGTTTTGTTGAGTTTGGCAGACTCTGACACTTGCCGAATAGCTGAACAAGAATACTCAAAGGGGGTGGGTGGGTTATTGGCTAAAGTCTGAATTGGTGTGAATTCCTCAGCTAAAGACAATAGTAATGGGCTGCTACTGTCGCAGTTGCATCTTTATAACAAGAATACAGTCGCAACTTTACTATGGAAATATTGTCCCAGTCACAACTTTAAAATTGTCATGTTCACGACTTTGCAATGGAAAAATTGCCGCAGTCGCAGATTTGCTGTGGGAATCCACTGTTTGAGAATTCAACAGTCGAATTCTCAGTTTAGTCAATAAACACCTAAGTCTGTAGCCATCATAAGCATCTGAATTGGATGCAAATTTGGCACATTGCAGAGTTTACTGAATACCTGAAAATCAGGAAGTGCCAAATAGATGCGAATTCAGCACGGCATGAGACTTTTTTGGGGCTTTCACTAATAAGCCTCTTAGTCCGCAAAAAATTATTCACCAATATTTCTAGATATTTTGATTTCAATTTTGATTTCTTTTCTTCTGCTGTAGGGCCCAAGTCTTACTAATATGTGTAACCTGCATAATTGATTAAAGATTTACTCACCAGCAAGGTAGTAAGAAAAGACAAACAAAAAGCATTACGTGGGAGTTATTGAAATACTAACTCTAGAGAGATATTCTTTTTTTAGATGTTACTGGTATTTAACACTAATAGGAGATAGTTAAATATGTTCCAACTACAAATTATTTCATTTATTTATCTTCCAGATGTTGTGGACGTCTTGCTTGCACAACCCAATATTGAACTCAATCAACAGGTAAATGTGTTTCAAGAATTTTTATTATCCTGAATTGAAAAAGGAAAACAAGGCAGTTGCTGCAATAAGAGTAGATCAAAGCAGCAAGAGCAAACTTTTAGACCGAAATTGAATAAACTCTGAAAAGCCCAATTTTGCTTTTCTGAGTTTATTCCCGCGATATCTCGGAAGTTTCTCACATTATAAATCGCGAGATTTTTTTTTCAATCGATATTTACCGACAGACTTTTTCGATCTAATTTTTCGATGGAAAGGTAACCATACTACTAATGTAAAGTAAGGCTACCTTTCCATCGAAAAACTCTTGCAATATTTACCGCAAGAAAACTTCCGAGATCTCGCAGGAAAAAACTCTGAAAAGTGAAATCAGGCTTTTCCGAGTTTATTAAACTTCATCCTTAGTTTGATTCCCAGCACAGTTTTATCACAGTCCATGTACATAGTTATGCTTTGTACTTGTTTATCTCATGCATAGATGCCAGTGTAATTTGAAATTGAGCTAAATCAATAGCGGGCGTTATACTCACAGATTATGGGTTTGCTGTATAGGAATAAGGGAAGACTGTGTGGCTCGATGTCCAGCACACACATTAAGGTAAATTTAGTAGGACCATTTCTACCATATTAATTAGTTTTATCCCCGTTTCGCTGTTAAGAATAATTTCCCTGTACTTTTCAATTTCCCTGATTTCAGTCGATTAAAGATGTTTCCCCAACTAAATAAATCTGTATCGATTAAATATTGATCAATTAGCAGGAGAGCACTTTAAAATTGTATTTCTATGAGGGTCTCTTCCATTACAAATGGATAACTATGTTCTGTTTCAATGGGAAAACATTTTGGACTTGACAGGACCAGCTCTATAGGGAATAATGAGTTGCCAGGCTCGGGCAAGCAAATTCTTTTGAAATATGCAAGCTCCCCCTGCATTGCAGTGCCAATGACCACCCTGGAAACACAGCACAGACAGTTGCTTGGCAAACATGTGTGTGCATGTACCCTATATGATATTAAGGGCTTTTGTTTGAGTAAAAAACATAGTGTTTAGAGATGCTTTGTTCAAAAATATTGCTTGCTAAAATCAAGCAATAATTTTATTGTGTTTTCTAAAAAATATTTTTCATGGTTGGCTGCAATTGCAATGTGAACATCACAATCTTTAAAGTAGTATATAGTATGAATGGTACCACAGTTGTAACAATACTATAACCACTAAACTGTGAAATCCCAAATGCCAAGGAAATTTATCATAGTGTAAAATATGTATAAATTAAGGACCCATATGACTCTTGCCTGTATTTTTAAAGGGAAGCTAAAGCCAATGAATAAAGAGCTTTCTATTCATTGGCCTTCTAGTAATGAGTTCAACAAGTGTTTAAAAGACAAGTTTAGGCTTACCAATTTTGCAGAATAGTCATAACAGTAGAAAAAAAATCACTTGAAGCAGAGGGTTTCAGCTAATCCTAACCCCTCCTCCCTTAGTCAAGGACTGTGCTCACTAACTGAGCGTGTCCCGATCTCCTGAAACTAATTAAACATGCTCCATGCAGTATTTTCTTCAAAATGCCATATTCAAGACGGGTGTATAGAAAAACAAATAAAATGCTTTGGTTGTTACTAACATACAGTCAAAACTTTATACTTGGATCTCTTTTTATAAAGCCTGCCCCACTTTTTAAATCTGGACCCTTTTTTCTGATGCACAGTATTTTGTAGCATTAAAAAAAAAAAAAAAAACTGGTTGCTATTGGAATCAACGATTTAACTTTTTTTTTTTTTTTTTTTTTTTTTACAGAACAAGCTTGGAGATACGTCATTGCATGCAGCTGCATGGAAGGGATATGCAGATATTGTAGAGTTATTAATTTTGAAAGGTATGTTGGGGTACTTATGATTCTACGCACGTGGGAAATGTATTAGAATTAAAGGGACACTAAAGTCTGTTTAAAAAATTGCTTTCTATTTTTTGGCCACCTAGTTGTAAGTAAAACAAGTGTTAAAATGACAGGTTAAGCTTACTGATTTTTCAGTATAACATTGCAATAGAAGAAAAAACAAGCACTTGGAGCAGAAGTTATTAGCTAATCCTAGCCCCACTCCCTGTTACTTGTGTGTAGCATTTAGATTACTAAGCATCTTTTTGACTCGGGGCAAAATTTATTAAAGGTGAATTTTGATGTTTCGATTGAATTTTGAAATTTTGATAAAATTTCAATTGAAATTTTGAAATTTCAATCAAATTTAAAAAATGTGATTAAAATTTTGATCAAAATTTTTTGAAATTTGATCAAAATTTCAAAATTCACCTTTAATAAATTTCGCCCGGAGATGTTTTAGGCGGCTTTTGTCCATTTTTTCACTCTTAGGGGGGAATTCAGCATTGAGTGAAGTGAGCTCCGAAACCTTCAGCTCACTTCGCACATGGTGTTATGCGCTCGCTGATGTCCTGCACGCGGACATCAGCGAACGCTTTAGAGGGATTCCAGTCTCGGTGAGGTAACTCTTTTGGTCTCGCCGAGACTGGAATCCCTTTAAAGCGCTCGCCGATGTCCGCCTGCAGGACATCATCAAGCGCATAACACCATGTGCGAAGTGAACCGAAGGATTCGGAGCTCACTTCGCACAATGGTGAATTCCCCCCTTAGAGTTGTTTTACCCTAAGATTCTGAAGAAATTGAAAGTCAATTTTAATTAGGTTTAGGAGAGGAGAAGCATGCTCAGTTAGTGAGCATAGCCCATGACTAAGGGAGGAAGGGCTAGGAATAACAGAAAATCTCTTATCCAAGTGCTTGTTTTTTCTACAATTGCTATGATTGTTGTGCAAAATCTGTAGGCTTAAATCTTTCATATCAACAACTGTTGTACTAGGTGGCCAATAAATAGAAAGTTATTAACTGTTATTTGAAGATCTGATTTTGTTACATTTAATAAATGTATTCTATAGCCATTTCAGTGTAGATGGAAAATGGATATCTGGAAATAGGGACAGTGGAAAAATTTCCACCTATTAAAAAGGTAGGCACATGTCTAGAGGAGTGTCCTGTTATTTATCTTTGCCAATATAGTGGATTGAATGTGAGGCTACTTTTGTATTGTTATTATTTTATATTTTTATATCTGTGCACTTTCTGGTTTGGTGCTGATCTATGTCAGTATTTTATGCATACCACTTCCTGTTTGTTAAGATACTGTAAGCGAGAGTATACTTTTTAAACAAGCAAACTAGCGAGGTACATGGGAACAATAGCTAAACAATTGTAAAATGAAGTTGCCAATTTTCTGAGATAGCATCTGTCCTAAAGTTTATTAAAGGGTCCTTCTTTTACTTGAACACTGAAAAACCTTGTTTTAGTATCCACTTTGCACATACAGTGGGGAAAAAAAGGATTTAGTCAGTCACCAATAGTGCAAGTTCCACCAC
>WMED01004285.1:0-20945 GCA_019650415.1 Pipa parva
CCGAAACCCCCACCCTGCCTTACTTTCGGGGGGGTCCTACTTTCGGGGAAACACGGTAAGATTTGAAGAGGATTTTCTCTGTCAGTGAATTTTCATAAGCGCTTTTTCGCTGCCTTTTTTTGCAATTAAAAAATGAATCTGAATGAATGTCAGTTTGCAAATGCAGTGCATTTTTACGCTGTGCGTGATCGCAACTGCTAAATTCCTACTGAAATGAATGTAACGCTAGGGTAATAATATTTTCTAAGAACTGTTATCAGTTACATCTCCAATATACATACCTAATTATACACTCTAGACCCAGGCTATGAGACATACCTCAGGGACATAGGCACCGCTTACATTTTGGAGTAGGTAAAATATAGTATTCACTATAACATGTGGTGCATGAAATAATTGCAGGGCGCCAGTGGTTCTTTGATAAAACATTTAATAAGCATAAAAGACAAATGAGAGGTAGAGAGCGAGTTACAGTTCAACCATTTGGGATGCAGCAACAGTACACATATACATATCCTCTTCATACATGTGACAAATATGACAATAATAGGAAATGCAGGTTTCAGTATATTTACCACCCAGGTCCTCCAACACCTCACACCATCTGCACAAGAACCACTAGAGCAGCAGTTCTCAACCTGTGGGTACGATCTCACAGGGGTCGCAAACACGCTGTGAAGCCGGAAGAAAGGGCAGGTCCCTTTATGTAAGGGTTCCTGTGCAGTGATGTTGGGCCTGAACGTCATCATGTGACATGCGCACATGATGATGTTGCGCCCGAACGTCGGACCCGCGTGACGTCCGTACCAGGGGTCACGGTCTCAACAAGGTTGAAAACCGCTGCACTAGAGGCATCTCAGGATGGTCCCACTGCCGGGAGGGAATTCTCAGAAGCCTTCCTTCTTTGATTGGGCAGTCCCCTGGTCCCTAAGCCTATCCTACAAGCAACCTTATGCTGTGCATCCTCTTCTTTCTCAGAATATGCACAAGGCCCCCCAGGCCATTGTACTCCTGGTGGGGTCTTGAGCTTCTCTGATAAATATCTCTACACTGAAAACTCTCACTCCCTAAGGTGAGCTAAACATATGCAGGTGTCCTAACTCTACTTCCCTTAGCTGACCCTCCACCAGAAGGGTGGAGGGTGAGGAGTTGTTCTTACAACCAATCTGTGGCAGAAGGCTGAGGACACACCCATACTCCAAGTTATGTAAACTAAACTAATCTATTACTGGTTGGAAATCCAGTGAGAACCCTGCTAAACGTAAAACACAAAAACAAGTGTCATTCTACATTCGGTCACAAGACGGAGCTCTAAGTACACGCTATAAGCCAGGGATGGCGAACCTATGGCACGTGTGCCATAGAGGGCATGCAGAGCCTTCTCTGCTGGCACGCACGCCATCGCCATCCCTGCTCTTTCTTAGATCCCCTCAGCAGCGGATCTGATATAGGCTGTGGATCTCACCTGGCAGTTTTCAGTTCAGATCTGCAGGCTATATAGAAGGAGGCACTCGCGATGGGTCGCTCTTCTCCCACAAAGAGCCGGCCAACCTCCTACTTCCCCAGCAGTGCAGGCGCGATTACATCATTCATTAGCGCCTGCACTGCTGGGGAAGTAGGAGTTCGGCCGGCTCTTTGTGGGAGAAGAGCGAGCCATTGCATGAAGAGCCGTCACCTCTGCCTTCAGTACAGGCCATGGACCCGATCTGACAGTTTTCAGGCTGGATCCGTGGCCTGCACTGATGAAGCGCACACGAACAGGGGAGTTCTCCTCCCCAAACGCGTGTGCACTCCACCCACGGCGCTGGCGTGATGATGTCACTCACCAGCGCCAGCACTTAGGGGGATGTGCTCGGGGGTGGTGTCACCTTTTTGACACGGAGTGCCAAAAAGGTTTGTCACCACTGCTATAAGCTCTAACATACATACTGGTAGAATTGGTTCATTTGGACCATTTCCAATGCTTCCAAATTACACCAGTGCTACACCAATCTAGTCATATAAAATACGCCACATTCCATATGCTCCATATATCCAAAAACACAATCACATAAAATACGCCACATTCCATATGCTCAAAGAAATAGTGCAGGTAGTGTTCTAGTGTAACGGAACGCTAATGTGAATGCTTTTCTTCCATTAGCTTTATTCTGCACGGATTTTCTATGGCAGTCTATTCTGAGCATATTTTCGATTTTCACCAGAGTTTTTTTTTTTTTTTTTTTTTAAATACACTGCGCTAGAAAATATGTTACCCAGAAGTCATAGCAGAATTACGCACTATGGAAGCTTAAATTTAAAAAAAAAAAAGGAAATTATGTTAAGATAGAACTGCTTTAAGTTAACAAAACTAAAAATGTATTAAGCAAACAGTTTATCAGTGCAATCAAACTTCTCACAGAATCTATGCCAACTCTATTATAGCCACGTCAGAAGGCAGATCGTATGAAACAATGATGTCATACAAAAAAACTGTATAGAGCTCTCAAGGCAAGACTGAAAACAAAAATCCATTGGAAAGCCATTTCTGGCACCCAGCTTTCAGATCGACCACCCTTTTTAAAACAGTTTGCAAGGTCAACGGTCTTTGATAATTAAGAGATAGATGAAGTGTTACAGCTGTTAAACTCATCAGAGTTGATCCTTTGGCATGTCACTATTGCAAATATTGCAAAATAAAACCTGCCAATTCAACTTTCCGCAATCTAACACTACAAAAAAAATATATACTAGGAGATCTCTCAAATATTTATAGGTTTCACAACACTGAAAGTACCAGTTGAGTATATTAAACTAGAACTACTGCTTCCTGCTGATTCTGAACAGCAGTTTAAATAAAGGCTGTTTTAGTGCTGCTATGGCAATCATGTCAACAAATACCCCAAATCACCAAGTCAGAAACATAAATAAGTAAATATATTTTGAATCCAAATTTCCAATTCTAATTGGGGGGAGGGGGGCTGGATTGGGCAAGCCTTTGTGAAACTTGTCTCTCTAAGCAGAAAACAATTGCAAGTAATTTTTAAGATGGAAATTCAAAAGAATAGGTTACAGATGGTTAGCAAAATAAAAACTACTCTGTGCTTTAAAATATGCAGAGCTCGTTAAATTCTCTGCACCATAATTGTATTGTAGCAATTTATTTATAGATTGGAAAAGTTGTAGATTATACTGCACAGCGTTACTATATGATACAGTAACATAGTATTTATAGAACTCAACCCTGACAAATCCTCTTCTATTTTTATTGAAGAAAAAAAATGAAAGGAGAATTAAAGATATTTTTCAATATACTGTCCTAGTTTCTATCTGTCTTACCCCCTCTCCCATGCTTATCAAGTTTACCTTCCAGATATTGAGTGGTCATACTCACATCAACACAACAAGACATTCCTGGTTAGTCAGGCAGGTCAGTTAGAGGTAGATAACATCATCAACAATGTATGCAATGGGACATTTGGTTTAGATCTGTAGTTGAAGAGGGATATCTGGTGAAATGCTAATATTTGAATGTTATCACAAGAAATTTACATGTTGTTAACCACGATTCTGATGGTTTAAAAAAACTTTGAGGACAGTAATCGGTTAACAAGTTGGGGTTATAAGAAGAGTACACGTTGGAATTTTGGAGCCCTGCAAGCAATGCAGGTAAGCAGCTGAATGTTGAATCAAATCAGCTAAAATTAGAAGTAAGACCATTGCTTGGTATATCCAAGCATGCAACAATAGAGGTTGCAACATCATTGCAACCCCACAGCATGTGAACCCTGAGCTCCCCAGATTCTGGTAAACCGATTTTTTATTGTCTGGGGGGAAAGCTGTAGGGAGAAGGGAGCTTCGGTGGTGATTCAGCACTGAGGCCTGGCCTAATGTTCCACCTTTGGGTATGTGACAGTACACTCCAGTTTATGATCCCAGTGAATAGAAAGGATCTAGTAGATGTTTTCTGATGCAGTTCTACCATGTGGGCATTGCAGAAAGTTTCTGGCACCCAGTTTCTTCAGAGTGGTACACAAATTGTTAATGTTCATTTTCCCAAACAGCAGTAAGCAGGAGAAAATTGCATTATTGTAACCGCCTGTGAGTATTTCTAAAAGTTTGTGTAGGTACATATTATTTACCTGTATGTTTGTGTATTTTAACTATTTTACAAATATACTTTACTGAACCTGTCATCTTTTCTTGTGTTTTGTTTGTTAAAAGCAGGAGACCCTTCTCTGAGGGGGGAATTCAGGAACCTCCGAAGTGAGGTGCGTAGTGTTCGCCTCACTTCGGAACAAGTGACATGCGCATGCTGATGTCCTGAACGCGGACATTAAAGGGATTCCCCTCCCGGCAAGGAGACTCGAGTGCTCTCGCCGGGAGGGGAATCCCTTTAATGCTCGTGCTGATGTCCGCATTCAGGACATCAGCATGCGCATGTCAGTTGTTCCGAAGTGAGGCGAACACTACGTGCCTCACTTCGGAGGTTCCTGAATAACCCCCTGAGAGTCTGTGTTGGTTTTAGGCATGATACAGGATGTAAGCTGCGCAATCCTGAGCTGAACACATGGTGCACCTCTCTGGACTGTCTACAACAGTGATGCCCAACCATTTTCTGCCTTGGGGCCATGTAAGTTTGCAACACGCGTGGCTCGGGCCACATCAAAGTCGTGAGTTGAAAGTTACAACTGCGACAATTTTCCATAGTAAAGTCGCAACTGCGAAAATATTCTCATTATAAAGTCTTGACTGCAACAGTAGAAATCTATTGTGAATGTCTTTAGCTGGCGAATTCACACTTATACGCAACAATTCGGAATTTGGACTTTGGACCACAGGCAGGATAGCACCGGGTTGTGGGCTGTAGGTTGGGCATCACTGGTCTACAACAATCTGCATTGCCTTCATTCTCTTTACTAGATGCAATAGTGTCTTTCTCTAAATTAAAGGACCCCTAATTATTCAAGTACAGCACTTGTAAAAATGTTATTTTTGAAGATACATTAATGAGTTAACACTGGTTGGATCAGTGCTTTCCTGACTTGTGTCCGACTGATGAAGCACCTGTAGGCCAAAATATGTATGGGTCCTGTGTTAGCAAAATGCTCATGTGATACTCTAAAGAGCCAGTGGAAGGAATATCACTTAAAGTGCTTATCATGTAGCAATACAGAACTGTCAGATGTTTCCATTCCTTTTGGATAGGCTTATTTTCTTTACTCAGGGTACTTTAGAGTCCTTTATTATTACTTGGCAAACTGCTATAAACACCACTTGAGAACCCTTAGTGGCAGTACCATAAGGTTAATTCTGTTAGTCACAGTTCCAGATTATATAAGATTGCTGCATGCTACAACAACATAGGCATACAAAAACCATCTCTCAAATGTACTCATTCCTAAATGATGACTTCAAATTGAAGAAACCAACACACATAATTAAATGGGAAAGTGACATCACTTCATTATTTTCAGACAAACAATGGATTGAAGCTTCTCATCACTTTTCCGAGTCGGGTATGCCCTCACTGGTCTCCTGCATGCGGAGATCAGCGAACGCTTTAAGGGTACTTTATTTCACTTATTCTTTACTAAAATCAACTTTTAGGTTGCTAGTTATTACAAACCAATGGATACACTCATGTGTATACCCATATACATGTATGTAAAAAGCTTTCAGTGTGTGATTAGCCTGTTAACTCCCAACATCCCCTGACACTTGAATACTGCCTGGGGATTCTGGGAGATTCAGCAGCATGTTATTAGAAGTATTGTAGAATGGACATTTCTGGTACATAACATGTTAAAGATGCAGTCAGTAGCCTATGTCTTCCAGAGATACACAACTTTCTTGTTTTTCTTAGCAGCATCTTGTTTTAATAATCTCCTAAGGGAAATTAGGTATCGAGAGCAACACTCTGGCCTCATTATGCTATAAATAAGAGAGTGAACATGATCAAACATGGAAAAATTCAATTATTATGTATATATAATTGTATAATGTATAAAATAGAAATATTTTTAAAACACAAAGATTGGGATATTTTACTGACTGGTGGTACTCATTGTTCCCTCAGTGACCCAGAATATTTCTACAAAAGCAATCAAAGGTTTTTTACCTTACAGTCGAGCCAGTGGAAACAGAAAGACATGGTATGTACACAACTGGTCACAAAATGATGTGACCCAAGGTCTAGGTCTGGAATTAAATTAACATGAAAGAGTTGCCCAAGGAAGAGAGAGAGGCATAATCAGAGGCGGAACCATCTTGACTTTCTGCTGCTGCTACTTACTCAGAAAAGGAGTCTCTAAAGAAAGGAGTTGGGAGTTTTAAACTCCACAACCTAAACAATCCCCACACCAACTGACTGTAGTTTTCACATAACCCAATTATCCCCAAAACTGCTGGGGTTATGGTTGTAATTAATAAAGTCAGGGCAATCCTGGGTGATACCTAGAACAGTTACTGTAATGAGAGTTTGATGAAAAAGTGTTAATTGAATAGTTACATATTTAGCAATACATCCTATTTTTGTCTTATGTCATGAAGTCCATATTTTTGCATTCACCTTAGACTTAATGTTTTCTTGAAAGTATCCTGCCTCTAAAGTCAAAGGTATGACTTATTGGGAGTCAAATAATATATTTACGAGTTAAACTGCATATTACTACAGCTATTGGCAGCCATGGAAATGATGTAATGCTGCATAATTAGACAGATAGAAGTAGGTTATAGCTAACAACCTATTAGAGAGCTCCATAATGTAGCTCCCCTTCTGCCTTTCTCCTGCTGTCACCCGTTTTTTACTTTCCTTTCTATATCTCCCTCATTACCTCAGAAACAGTAAACAGTATACAGTCTCATTGCTGAATAACTGGAGTGACGCATGTTTATCGTTCGCACATCTATATAAGATTGACAAATGTACAGCTTTAAAATTATGTAGAGGCAAGTAAGGGACTGGGCCCCAATTGTAGACAATAAGCAATGTTCCAATTTGATGACTTCCAAAAACCTTACCTTTTCCTACATTTATAAGCACAATTATCAGGTTAAAAGGTGTTGGCGTTTAGAGGTGTCTGGGAGTTTTTTATTCCATCTATGTAAGATGAGCTTCCTTGATTTAAAGCAATATCAGATTAATCCTTATACAGGTTAATCATTATCATTACAGGAGAGCTGCAGCCTATTACTGAAAATGTATAATGCGCTGTACAACTCAACTGGCAAACTATATCCACTATTTAGTCAATTGTTATTGCTGAATTACCAGAAATAGACTCACAGTTGCTACCAGTGACTTTAAAGCAACCTTGATTTTATGAATTTGATATTAATTCTGAAACACATTTGAGCAGATTAAATTTAAACCCGTGGGGCAGGGCTTTTGCTTTGTGAGTCATAGAGAAGAAAATCCCCAAGATAAGTTCTACTCTTATTCTAAATCACATGGCACTCATTCCTGCCTGTATTTTGCTTTAGAGTAAATTATACTTTATTATGGAGACTAGATACCTCCACCTTGTCATTTTTTCTCTACTAATTCTATTTAGGCCAGGGTCTGATTGGGTCTGGCACTTATCTCAGTTGTGGATAGAGTATAATAGTGTGACAAGTAAAGGGACAGAATCCTTAAAGTAATATTGGAGAACGGCTCCAGCACAGACAGTCTAGGACAGTGGTTCACTGAGCCTGAACCTGGACCTGGGCTTCAATTTCTACAGTTTCTCCACCTTGTCTGATGGATATTATACAGCTATGAATATACACACCCCTTGGTTCCTGGCGGGCCCAGCACTGCAGTTCAGAACGGCAGTAAGCTCTACTCCCATCCAACTCACTCATGTTAAAGGCAGAGAACACAAAATCTATTACTCATCCTTACAAACAACCAACATGGAAGTCCAACTTTTAAACAAATGGTTCTTGAGCTTTAGGAACAATCAGAGCACCAATATGGGTTATGGACCCCATGCTAGTGATTACCAATAAAGCAACAATACATTAACAACTGCTTATAACTATCTGAGTTTAAAGTGATTGTCTACCTTAAACATTAATATGTTGTGGAACAAAACACCAAACACAGTGTTGAAAAAAACAGCACTCAGAATAATAAAATTAAAAAGAAATTAAAATGTCCGATCATGGTGGAAAATAAAGTCCAAATCCTGTGCAGCTCTTCCAAAAAACATGTACCTTGAACGCTGGACAAAACATCAATAGAAAGGGTGAAAAACCTGTGAAAATTGCACAAAAAGGAAAAAACGCATTGATAGTGCTTATATCAATGGCAAATGAAATTCACTAAATACAAAAGCCCAAAAGAAACTAACTGGGCTAAAAGAAGGTGTCCAAAAACGTAATTATTAAGTGAAGTGAAAAAAACCTGTCCGGAAATAATAACACACTCCAAATCCAGGTGAATGTGATGACAATCTTCACAACTATGGTATAATATATGCTTACCAGATGGATATGAACTTGACCCTTAAATGGTGACCACAGACAACAGCTCTCTAAAGTAAATGTAATCACAGTTCACTCAAGGAATCTCACAAATTCTTGGACGAAATGGCCGAATCCCATAAAGAGAAGAGAGAAATCCCCATAATATAAAATCTATGAGATTTATTTGAATAAAGAAAAACAATGAATATACTCACAAACACAGCAATATCAAATTGCATGTAAAACATACAGATCCATTTGGGAGATAATCATCACATGTGGCACATTAATTCTATGCGTTTCGCCACTAATAGGTGCCTGCGGCTTCCTCAGCAGAGGAATAATAATTTTATAAACTAAAAGCCATGCATTATAATAATTGGTTTTCTAGTTGCTGCAGGTCAAACAAATGAAGTAGGTCAGAAAGGCAAAACAATCCCACAGAAAATAAAGTTTAATGTAAAGATATCATGGAACACCACTTTCCATAACACATTAAAAGGTATTTTTTTACTTTCACTTTAAAGAGGGGTAAATTTGAAAATCTATAATAAAGAAACACTAACTTTAAACATTACAAATCAACTGCTACTTGACTGTCACCAAAGACATTTTGTCATTGGGCATTGGTGACATCAAAGAAATGTGCCTTTGCATGTAATGGTGATGGTTCTCTAAACATTCACATTTGCAGAGTCTCAGTTTATTTAAAAGTGAAAATTCCCATGCGTGCTAATAATATCAAGATTGTTTATGTGGGGTGACCTCATGCAGATCCAATGACAACGGAGATTAATAAAACAGAATAGAATACATTTGTGTCCTCTGCGGAGATCATCAACCTTCCCTTTTCTAGGTGGTAAGCAGAAAATAGTCTTAAGTGAGAGAAATACAAATTACCAGTTCTATATCCAACAGTCATATTTGAAAACTACATACTGGCCAAATAAAAAACGTGAATTTCCGGTGCCCCTTACTGTGGTTTCAGACTGACTATATATCATGGCATATTTCTGAGAATAATGTTAAGTAGGTAGGGGTTTGGAGACAAAGAGATGGTAAAATACATGTAAATTATAGGATGAAGAAGACATTTTCTTGATTAGTGGGTTCCTGATCTCGTTTTCTAGTGGAGTGGACCCCGGCACAGCAGTCTGGTACAAAATGGTGCTGAAAGTAATGTAATATTATTTTTGCCACAGTATTTCATATATTAACCCATTGAGACTGAAGCTTGGGGTGGACAGAGAGAGAGAGAGGACCTGAACTTGGACTGCTTGTTTGGTTTAGAATGGCAGAAAATATCAATTCTCTATCAATTTGACAATGTGTCTTCCTCCCCTGTAGGCTGCAAGGCATGCTGTTCTGGTTAAGTTGTGGTAATATGTGTTTGGTTGGCAATGACATCTTTAAAAACAACATATATAATGTTAAAGTGATAGTGTCATATTTTTTCAAAGAAAGGTGAAAAGGGCAAAGAAATAAAACTATAAGAAAATATTGTTAACACATGCTAATTAAGATTCATATTATGAATAGTGGTTAGCAAAAAAGTAAAAAAGAAATGGGATTCAATGAAGAAGGCCTGGGTACAAAGTTAAATATAGCCTGTATTTAAACCTTCCCATTGTGGGGCTTATTCTTGAAGGTATGGACAGTCGCATAAAGGTCTGAATATATATTTATTTGCCACTTCTCTATATTTGGGTATTCAGAAAACTCTGCAATGTGGTGAATTCAGGACACTTTTGAATGTTTTCTGCAGTTATGGACTTACAGAGCGCTGTGTATCACTTTGGGTGCGTGGGAACATTGCCTATTCACCAAGCGTCTGTCACAGTAGCAAATTATACAAGGCGTATTATGTCACATTTTACGTAGCCAGGTTAAAGTGGCAAATTAGGGGGCTGATGGCAGGCTGCTACTGTCTGACTGACTATATAACACTATGCAAGAGATGGCTATTGACGCTGTCCTCTCTTTAGTGAATAAGGAGTAGAGAATTTGTGACTATTGGAGTGTAGCAATCCAAAGTGATGAGAATTCACTTTGAAGGCCGATTTATCACTTTGATGAATAAGTACGTTAAATTATGTTACCGTCCCTTTATAATTATTCCATGCATTGCAGTAAATAAGCTCCATAATAAAGTATAAGGTGTACCTAAAGCCAATTCATAAATTTCTACTATAATGTAACTGCTGTCTAAAAATGAAATGCCCTGTTAATTATTCATGTCAGTTTTTAAATACCAGTTAAGAGTCTTGCACAGTATTGTTAGCACAAATGATACCTTTCTGCATTATTAATCAAGTGAGTAAATGGGAGACTCCACCAATAACTTCCTCTGTATATTTATGGATAATACATTTATAATTATGTAATCACACATAAGCAATGTGCTTGACAATATTGCTGCACTAAATCAATACATCACTATGAGTCTTTCGCACTCTTACCACACTGGCTCTTAAATGTATTATGTTCATGTATTGCGTACTCATCCATAATAGACATAGACAAGGAAAGCAGAGAGGTGACTTATAACTGTAATTCAGACTCAGGTAAAGGGAGATATTAACCTCTTGACCCTTCCAAGGCTCTCATGGAACCATACCCACCTGAAGTACACCGGTCAAGTACCTTTTAAATCCCAACACTTACAAAAGTAAATTTTTTGGCTGTGGGGGCAGTGGTCACTCCCGTGGATGTTATGGCCCATTGTAAATTAAGACGGCTGCAACCTGTTTGTGCAGCAGGTAAGGTATTACTCATTATGGTGCTATACCAGGTTGGGTAATAATACAGGTTGCATCGGTCACACTTGAGACTGGGCCCAAACATTCACAAGGTTGACCACTGCCCCCACAGCCAGTCCTACATTTTTCTTTCTTTGGTCAGGGGAGTGCTGCATAGTCCTATTGTTTCTTCTACAACTCTAGATAATAGGTATTCATAAAGTGCCCCAGAAATCCCAATTTGGATGTAACCAGAAGAGAGAGAGATCATCTTGAGGTCACCTCCAATCCTTTCAACCCTCTTTATTGTCTATTAAGCATGAATTAATAAAGTCGCTAAATGCAGAATGTTGCACACCATATGTGGGGGGAAATTTATAAACGCATTTTGACCTATTCACTGCAATTTGATCCATTACACAGCTTTTTTGCCACATTATTGCCGTTTTTTAAAAAATCTTTTTGCTGCATTTTTTGATTTCTCTCATTTTATGTAGTGCCGAATAAAATGTATCCAAATGGATAAATATCGATGCTTCGGTCTGCTCCACTTTACATTCATTTCAATGGAGCTCCTTTTCCATTGATACCGATATCGCTGACCTTTTCCATGATCAGAACAAAAATGTTCTAAATCATCTGCATAGGGAGTAATGGGTTTTCATCACCCTCAACCAAGCGAACTCTTTTCAGCGATAAAGAAAGGTAAGAAGGGGCTTAAAGAATATCGATATTCTTGACCTAATTAAAAATATATCGATATACCAGAAGAAAACTTTTTAACGATTTTTAAAAAAATATCCATTCTAGGAGTAATGCAATAAAGCACTGAGCTTCCTTTATTAACAACCCCCTTTTTATTACCTTATTGTTTATATGGTTTCCATCCATTATTTTAAAGCAGGGGCCCCTAAACTGATTGACAGAGAATGATGAGAATTGTAGTTCAGCACCAACTGTGTCACTATTAAAACTGATGACTTATTTTATATACTTGTATAAAAGTCATATTACAGAATAATACTGTTCCATAGAGATTTCTAAGCCTGCAGTGTAATAAGGCAATTCATTCTTCAGCACAACACTTAAAATTCATGTTCTAAATAGATGGCATGTTGCCAACAATTTTCCTTGCCTCCTGCTTGTATCTACCATGCAGACACCCACGTGAGGGAACAGATTAAGTTTATCTTCATAACACCGGGAGACCCTTCTTTTCTTCCTACGTCTTCAACAGAGGAGGGGACCCTGTGACGATATCAGCCGCAGATGGATGAATTGGCCAGCTCTCTGCTGCTTCTATTCTCCTCCACAAGTCCAGATTCAGTGCTCCTTGAAAGGAGCTATTGCTAGCGCACATGTGTCATCAGAGAGCTGCATTGCTTCTTTTGTGTTTGTGGGGAGAAAAAATGAATGAAGCGGAGGAATAACATTATAGTACGATGTGCGTGTTTGAATCAAAGTTCTGGAGGAGTGTGATTTGGTCTAGAGTGTGGAATGGTGACTAATAAATCTGGCATTATATGTTTAAATGGTGAGCCCAATCTAATATGTGCTCACGAATACGGAGTCGTCTATATATAGATATATCAGTGAGAAACTAGTGGATTACCATTATGTTTATTTTTAGTATTAAATGAAACATGTTAGAATGTCGTGGGATGGCACTGAACTAAAACAGAAATAAGCCAAGAATATTCTGATGTTTTTGTAAAGTCCTTATGAATACAAGCTCAATGAAATAATTATTTTCTAATCTTATTCCAAATTCTTTCATTCCATACCACCCATACTGTGCTTATCCATTTCATTTTTCTTCTGTGATCTGCTTACCCACAATGTGACAAAAGAGGACCCTCAACTGTACAGTTACACTGCTGAAGTCCCAGTTGCATTATCCAGAATATTAAAGGGGCACTATAGTGCTGATGTAACTGCACACATACATACATATAAAACTCTTTTATACTAAGCCAATTGCTGACACAAATTGTTAAAAAAGAATTTAGGAAGAAATAATACTTGCTGTTTATTTCTCTTAATTAGTTTTCCTGTGCACTGACATTCTCCTCCCACCGCTCCCCCTCCTCGTTCTGTTCTGCAAGTCAGGCAAAATGAGTTGAAAAAGCTGCCTGACTGCTATTGAATAAGCAGTGGGCTGACATTTTGGCCTCATAAATTAAGCTTGGAGTGCAGGAGATTACAGAGGGAAAGCTGACTTGTGCACATGTGCTAAGTAGTAAGTAGGGCAAAAATGTCCGGGGGAGGGTACAATTTCATGGAAAACTGGTCAGTACACATCACACACACATTTTCTAGTGCAGGAGTTTATCAGTGCTGCCTACTCAATCATTCTGCATCACATGAAACAACTACTGGGAAGAAATACTTCTCACTAAGGAATAGTACTGTACTGCATATGTAAAGATGTAATCTGACTATAGCTCCCCTTTAAAGCCTACATGTGACTGGAGAGCACTGCACCCCTAGTTGACAACCCTGCTTATCCATTTCTCCTTTCTCTCCAATACCAATTTTTCCATTTTTAATCTTTTCATTACTTTCAGATCTCTTCATATTCAAATATCTTCATTATTTCTTCTGTCCCAACACACTAATCACTCAATTCCATCATATTTATGTATAAAGAAAAAGCTCTAAATTTGCAACTATTCACCACTTCCCCATGTATGCCTACGGACCAAGCGTCATCATTTTAAGTGAAGTGACAAATTTGCAATCAATTCAGGTGACTATACTAATCATGACCTTATGGAGCACTTTGCATCACTTTGTGTGCACGAGCCCAGGTACTCTGACTATTGACTAAGCAGCCGAGTCTGTGGAAGGAGTGAATTTGAGTAGGCGTACTACTCTGAATTTGCCCAATTGACTTTGCCACATCAGAGTGGCGAAATGGAGGGGTTGATGCCAAGGCTATGGTGTGGTGTAAGGCAACTATTCATTCAAAAGTGACAATGGAGACTGTGACTAAGTGACAACATGACCTAGGGACAAGGTAATATAGAAAAAGATGGCATATTCAGTGAATACAGTTAGTGAGACAGTGAGAGGACAATGTCACTACACTTCACTGGGGGAATGCGCCTCACTTTGTATGACTTTGCATCCTACTTCTATCTGGCTGACTACACCACACAGCATATCTGACAATGATCACCATTGTCTGACAATACTATTCGAATGTAGTAAAGTTAATTCAACCTTCAGTCAAAAGCCCATGAGTGTAAATGAGGGTTTGTCCTACTCACAGATTTTCCATGTTGCAGCATAGGAATATAATTCAGTCCTGCATTTGCCAATCAATTCTGCATAAATAGAAGCTGTGTCCTGAACTCTATAAAGTTTTGAAGTTTGAATGACAAATCTGCATTTCTGTGAATGGTAGTTTATAGACTGGTTATATATGGACAAGCTGATATTTGGCAATTATATTGTCACCACAGAGCTAATAACCTAGGTGGGACTTTCTTAAAGAGGAAATAAATGTAATGCAATTAATAAATAGATAGGTCTGTTGGATAAGAACATAATAAAGCTTAAAGAGATGACTCACTTTTAAAAAAAGTTATGAACTCCAGCATCACATTGTTCTCTAACAGTACAAGGCATCCATTTTACTGTTTCAGACACGCCTTCCTTCCTACATAATGGAAAACTTACAAATCAGAGTTGGTTTGTGTTTCTCAGGACCTGTAAAGAGTCTCAGATTAGGCAGCCCTTGTAACCATGCTCTAGTTGTTACTTATTTGCCTTCTGTTTCTTGTCTTCAAGCTTGTCATCATGTTTGGATAAGATTCTAGTTATAGATTAAGAATCAGAATCATCAATCTGGCAACACTACAACTAAGAATGGCTCAGTGTTTATATTTACGTCACTTCAGCCGAAGGAGTAGTGTAATAGATTCAACTGTGAGAGGTGGGAGCGATAAGATCTCATACCAAACAAATCTGTGAAATCCAGATCTGTTACGTATGTCAGTGATTTTCAACTTTTTTTGAGCTGCGGCACATCTTTTACATTTATAAAATCCTGAGGCACACCACCAACCAAAATGACACAAAACAACACTCTGGGATCCTGCGAAGGAATTGGCGGCTCTGCGGAGCAATCTGGGGCTGGGAGAGCAGTCAGGAGCTGAGGGAAAAAATCAGGGGTGGACAGCAGGAGCTTGGAGAGGCAAATCAGGGGCTTGGAGGGGCAAATTAGGGGCTGAGGAGGGAAATCAGGAGTGAGGGGCAATCAGGGGCTTGAGGGGGCAAATCAGGGGCAGGGGGGCACAGAAGAGCAAATCAGGGGCTGGGAGGTATATTTTTATTATATGGGGGCAATAGGGAGTCTGGGGGTGTCAGTGGTGCTGTGTGGGGGTCGGGGGTTTGGTGAGGGACTTCATCTTACTTCCTTCAGCAGAGATCAGCAGCGGTTCTTCCTCATTCGGCTGTGGCTGCCATTGTGCGCAGACGAATGAGGAAGCTCCTGTGCCCTCTGACTATGATTGCCTAATTCTCTTAAACTAGGTCATTGATTTGCTATTCAGTAACTCTCTCGCCCTGTCCTCTGCCAAGCCTCTTTCCTACCTGGTGATCTGCCTTGTTGCACCTTTGGTACCCTTCTGTTTCGGCCAAGAGGCTTTATCTTTCATGCTACAGCATTCATTGTGACTGGGTACTAACATACTGTAACACTTCCATTTCACAGATTAAAGTGATGATAGAATGTTCAGAGGTGAGCAAATGGAACTAACTGGCATAAAATGCTAATCTTAGTTTCTTCTCCTTGCAGTATTGTGATCCTCTTCACTGCTTCCTCTTGAATGTCAACAAGAAGAGCAAGCACTGAAGCAGTATTACATAAAAATTCTGCTTCTGTGCTTGCTCTGCTCGCTGACATAGGGATCACTTACTAAGGATTCACTCCTGTATGAGAAAGCACTCTTTTCCCATAATTAGGAGCACCATATCTGGGGAAGCCAAAAGCTTAGGGAATTAAGAAAAGGCCCCACAAACATAGTTGTATAAAGAGAGGAGAGATGACTACAGTTGCCTCAAGGCCATTTTCTGTTCAGTGCTGCTGTACTCTACTGAAAAAAAATAGTACATTCATTGTTAAAAGAACCTCTTGTTAAAGATTCCTCCACCTACTACAATTTAGATTGGATCCTGGCCGAAGCATTGCCCAGTGCAACTGCCAAAAATGCCCTTGACCCTTAATTCACCCAAGAGGTTCAGAGAGAGAAAAATATATTGGAACAAACAAGTAAAATCTACATACAAAATAGGTTTAAATGCCTGCTGCATGAATACTTAAAATAGCTGCAGCCTGCAACATGCATTAAAGCTAATTAAATTCACCACCACCATATGCAGATTTTATTAGCTAATGTCCAAATTGTTGCGTAAAGGTGTGAATTCGCCAGCTAAAGACAGTTGCAATAGACTGCTACTGTCGCAGCCACATCTTTATAACAAGAATGTTGTCAGAGTTGCGACTTTACTATGGAAATATTGTTGCAGTCCCAACTTTAAAAATTGTCACTGTCATGACTTTACAATGGCAAATATGTTGTGGTTGTGGATTTGCTGTGGAAATCTGCTGTTTGAGAATTCAACACTCGAATTCTCACTTTAGTCAATAACCCCCTATTTGTGCTCAGTTTTAAAGGGATGAGGTGACAACTCATCCTTGTCCCTAAATAATGCACAGCAACTGCAGACACTGCTTTATGAATAATCATGTTAAGGTATAAATTCACATTTATTTGGAACTTCCCCATATTTGGGTTTTCAGGAAACTCTGCAATGTGGTGAATTCAAGGTAATTTGATAGTTTATGAGAGTCACAGATTTATGGAGCACTTCATTGGAGTCTGTTTCAATAGCAAATTCGACAAGGAATATTTTGTCACAATCATCAGATTAAATTTGCGAATTAGGGGGCTAAAGGCAGGGCTGACTGCTGACACTATGCAAGAGATGGCTACTGACACGTCTTCATTATGAGAATCCTCTGTTTATTGAGTAGAGAATGGGAGCATAGCAACCCAAAGTGATGAGAATTCACTTCATCAGTCGGAATTCTCACTTTGAAGAATAAGCCCCTTAGCAGTGCATTTAGTTCAGTGATGCCCAACCTTTTTCGGCCTGAGGGCCATATAAATACATGCGTATCATGGGCCACTTCACTGCAAAAATATGAAAGAGATTAAAATAGAGCAGATAAAAATGTATTACTAATAGTATTAGAAACGTGTTGTACTTACCATTAATTCTGTAGTGAAAGTCAGTTTTGATGGGGCCCAAGATGGCTGCCTTCCTCCACCTCCTGTACTGGGTCTGTGGTTTCCCAGTGGCATTTGCGTGGAGCAGGGGTGTCCCTCCTGGTTCTTTTTAACCTGTGTTGCCCAGTTTTAATTAGGTACCTGGCTTTATTGTTCCTGGTTCCTCTGATCTGCTTCCTGTATGCGCGGCTGTCAGCCTGCATGCTTCTTGGCAGGAGGCCATAGAAGTGGCGGTGCAGTCTGCTGGTGCTGGCTTTGGTTCTGGATCTTGGGTCCGGAGTATCTCCCTGGGGTGTTCTCCTCCCTCCCTCCAAAGTAGTCTTCCTCCCTGGGTGAGTGTTTTGCTTTTTAGGCCTGTCTTAGGCTTGTTAATGTTCCTGCTGCCAGAGCTCCTGGAATCTGCGACTTTATTTTGCTACTGTCGCTGTTGTGCTGGGGGCTGGATAGCACGGCATTGCGAGGCGGATATGGCCCGCGGTCCATAGGTTGGGCATCACTGAGTTAGAAAAATACAGGAGTGTAGAATTTATAACTCCAAAAACATGGATCTTTACTGTCCTGGGTTTACTGAATCTATGGACTGTAAATAATGTATAGCCTGTGACTGTAAATAAAGTATAGCCTGTGTGTCATTGTTGGGCTTTCATTATTCCTTAATGTGTATCCTTGGTGCTAAGTCTTTTTAAATTGTAAAATGAAAATTATATGTTCCCCTTTAAACCATTGTCTTTGTTTGGGCCATTAATTGAGTCATCACAGTTTAGTTCCTTGATCCCTTCCTGTTACACCAGCTAAAAATAATGCTTTGCAATAACTTGGTTTAGGATTCAATTAAAAGGGAAATATATTTTATTTTTGTTAACTCAGAAAGTTTCAGAAAATAAAATAAAATGCCCAGTGAGAATATACATTAAATGATGAATCAGCCAATTTTTTAAAAAATGGACATTTTAGATTAATAATTTATCATTACACTTTCTTTCAGATTACGGTGGACTTTTGAGAGGAGAACATTGCTTTTAATCTTTTATCGACAGTTTTATTAGATTACATATGTTTTGCAGTCATTGAGGCTCTATTCTAAAACCTCAGCAGAACAGTTCCCCATTTAAACTGGATTCACACTAGCTGATTCTTAGCTTATTTTTTTTAAAATTAGGTTCATCATTGTCTATGGTGCAAAACAGAATAATCAGTTTGGATTATCCCACAGGAAGCAATGGATACTGTTTTTCCAACTCTGCTGAGAATCAGCTAGTGTGTCATGAGAATCTTTTTCAGTCAATTGATTAATCTATTTTGTTGAGGTTTAAGGAAAATATTTCAATTGATAGAAATGTAGGGAGTCAGCATTTCAGCATAGCTTTTCCACGATATAAATTATCCCACATTTGTTAAGGCTGTCTCAAGTATATAATGTATATTAGTCTTTCCTACAGTTAGGAATACAGCAGAAATGTATGAAGTATGTTAGTGCATCACTTCCAGATGGCACACACAGGGTCCTCATGAAGTCCCTATAAGCAGAGGAAAGTTGTTAGATAATGTAAAAGGGAGTGACAGTTTTGCAGCAGAATAGCAGTAGGGATTAGAACGGCAACCCAACATCCAAATGGGGTAAGAAGGAGTCATCCTCAGGTAAACAGCCTTCCCTACGATGGACACTAGAGGGAGTATTATAGAGAGTGTCCTAGATCCCACAGGACAGTCACATTTTTTCAGTCCTGTCTCATGGTCCCTGTTTCTGTTTACTGGTCCTGATGGTCCAGTCCTCCCTCCTAACTCAAGTAAGTCACTGGCACACCAACCAATCATGGATGAGTGAGTGGTGCATTGATTATGTTACTAATGATGTCATCATTTGCAATTGGGTTGTGCATCAGTGACATTAGTACCAGTGTGGAACATGGCTGTCCCACTGTTCAACCTGGTATATTGGGAGGTATATATGCACTGTTCCACAAAGCTGTACTAGTATGCTGCAACTTTATCCTTATTGCGGTCCACATTACCAATTATACCTTTAGATTCACAATGGAATAGCATGTTTATGATGTTTATGCTTTTAATTGGATGTAATATGATGTCAGTTTCTATAAACTCATGTCCCACTAATTGCATGAAAATCAGAGTAAAATTGCATTAGTCACATGGTGTGAGCCATGTTATTTTTAAGGTACTGGACACTTGACACTTGCAGTCACAACAAAAACTGGTAATGTGAAAGAGGTTTAAAGCAAAGAAAATGTTTGATAAAGGCTGCCGTAATAAAACTGTCTCAAATATGAATATGTTTTAAACAGGTTTGGGTCCCTAACCTTGAATTTAAACAACTATCTGGTTGCTAGGGAAACTGTTGAACAAAGTAATAGCCTCTCCAGGAATTACCTCACTTTATATAAGAGGTGTCTGTATAGGTGCCCACTTGACACCTTGTCTTCCTGTAAATGAATATAAAATACAGCATTCTCTTCTTTAAAATCTTCACCTCTATTCCCACATTTGGCAATGAGCAATACATAATAATGTTTTGAGCCCCATCAAGGTCTTTTTTTCTGCGATATGGCAAATTCACGCTTACACTGGCTGCGTATTTACACACTTCATGGCAGCTATTCACATTTCAGGTACTCAGCATACAATAAATGCGAATTCACACAAGGCTTACTGGTGTGCCTTTACCAGATAAAAGTGGTGAATTGGGGGGGTCTTATGGTGGGGTCCTTTTTTCTTTTGGCAACATTTCAAAAGAAATCACGGGCATCTGGAGGAAGGCCTCTGGATGGTGCCAGTCCACAGCCTCCTTACTCCAGAGGAGAGAATCAGGAGTAGTCCTATAGCCTCCTGAAGCACCCTTCACCTGCACTATCGGCTTAATAGATGACCAGTGCCATGTTGTGGATGGGGGCAGCCATCCATTAGGCAGATGGTAGAGTGACTTCACCCCTAAATTCTTATTCTGGGTACATCCATGTGTGAAATAATTAGAAAATATGATGACAAAGAGCCAAAATGAACTAGGAATTTTCTCCCATTTAAAATGGCTGTAAGAAACAACTGGGGGCTATTCAGCAAAAATACCGCCAACAATAATGGTGACCAAAACATGAGAAAAAATGGCGACATAGTCCTTTATTATATTAGAACGCATGCATATAGTTAGCATATTGTCTAGGTAAATCTATCTATATGGTCAAACTGACCACACCGCTGGTCCCATTCGCCTCACAGCGCAGAGAATTTACTATGTGACTTTTTTGCCACATTGCGGTGTGAATAGTCAATAGGCAGAACTGTCTACAATACAAACTGTCGCTAAAGTGTGGTGCAAGAAATTCCCACTTTGCTAAATCATCACCAGTCTGAGTGTCAGTTTGTAGAGTTCCATTGTACAGTCATGGCCAAAAGTTTTGAAAATGGCACAAATATCATATTTTCACATGATCTGCTGCCCTCTGGTTTTTATGTGTGTTTG